>SJYG01001611.1:0-83690 GCA_006410535.1 Litocranius walleri | reverse complement strand
TGCAGCACTTTCACAGCATCATCTTTCAGGATTTGAAACAGCTCCACTGGAATTCCATCTCCTCCACTAGCTTTGTTCGTAGTGATGCTTTCTAAGGCCCACTTGACTTCACATTCCAAGATGTCTGGCTCTAGATTAGTGATCACATCATCATGATTATCTGGGTCATGAAGATCTTTTTTGTACAGTTCTTCTGTGCATTCTTGCCACCTCTTCTTAATATCTTCTGCTTCTGTTAGGTCCATACCATTTCTGTCCTTTATCGAGCCCATCTTTGCATGAAATGTTCCCTTGGTATCTCTGATTTTCTTGAAGAGATCTCTAGTCTTTCCCATTCTGTTGTTTTCCTCTATTTCTTTGCATTGATCACGGAGGAAGGCTTTCTTATCTCTTCTTGCTATTCTTTGGAACTCTGCACTCAGATGCTTATATCTTTCCTTTTCTCTTTTGTTTTTCGCTTCTCTTCTTTTCACAGCTATTTGTAAGGCCTCCCCAGACAGCCATTTTGCTTTTTTGCATTTCTTTTCCATGAGGATGGTCTTGATCCCTGTCTCCTGTACAATGTCACGAACGTCATTCCATAGTTCATCAGGCACTCTATCTATCAGATCTAGGCCCTTAAATCTATTTCTCACTTCCACTGTATAATCATAAGGGATTTGTTTTAGGTCATACCTGAATGGTCTGGCTGTTTTCCCTACTTTCTTCGATTTAAGTCTAGAGGAAAACAATTGAATGGGAAAGACTAGAGATCTCTTCAAGAAAATTCAAGATACCAAGGGAACTTTTCACGCAAAGATGGTCACAATAAAGGACAGAAACAGTATGGACCTAACAGAAGCAGAAGATATTAAGAAGAGGTGGCAAAAATACACAGAACTGTAAAAAACACATCTTCATGACCTAGATAACCATGATGGTGTGATCACTCACCTAGAGCCAGACATCCTGGAATGTGAAGTCAAGTGGGCCTTAGGAAGCATCACTATGACCAAAGCTAGTGGAGGTGATGGAATTCCAGTTGAGATATTTCAAATCCTAAAAGATGATGCTGTTAAGGTGCAGCACTCAATATGCCAGAGAATCTGGAAAACTCAGCAATGGCCACAGTACTGAAAAAGGTCAATTTTCATTCCAATCCCAAAGAAGGGCAATGTCAAAGAATGTTCAAACTACCATACAGTTGCATTCATCTCACACGCTAGCAAAGTGATGCTCAAAATTCTCCAAGCCAGGATTCAGCAGTACATGAACCATGAACTTCCAGATGTTCAGCATGGATTTAGAAAAGGCAGAGGAACCAGAGATCAAGTTGCCAACATCTGCTGGATCATAGAAAAAGGAAGAAAATTCCAGAAAAACATCTACTTCTGTTTTATTGATTATGCCAAAACTTTTGACTGTGTGGATCACAACAAACTATGGAAAATTCTTTAAGAGATGGGAATACCAGACCACCTTACCTGCCTCCTGAGAAATCTGTATGCAGGTCAAGAAGCAACTGTTAGAACCAGACATGGAATAACAGACTGGTTCCAAACTGGGAAAGGAGTATGTCAAGGCTGTATACTGTCATCCTGCTTATTAACTTATATGCAGAGTACATCATGTGAAATGCCAGGCTGGATGAAGCACAAGCTGGAATCAAGATTGCCAGGAGAAATATCAATAACCTCAGATATGCAGATGACACCATACTTATGGCAGAAAGTGAAGAGGGACTGAAGAGCCTCTTGAGGAAAGTGAAAGAGAAGAGTGAAAAAACTGGTTTAAAACTCAACATTCAGAAAACAAAGATCATGGCATCTGGTCCCATGACTTCATGGCAAATAGATGGGGAAACAGTGGAAACAGTGACGGACTTTATTTTCTTGGGCTCTAAATCACTGCAGATGGTGATTGCAACCATGAAATTGAAAGATGCTTGTTCTTTGGAAGAAAAGCTATGACCAACCTAGACAGCATATTAAAAAGCAGAAACATTACTTTGCCAACAAAGGTCCATCTAGTCAAGGCTATGGTTTTTCCAGTAGTCATGTACGGATGTGAGAGTTGGACTATAAAGAAAGCTGAGCGCCAGAGAACTGATGCTCTTTAACTGTTGGAGGATATTCTTGAGAGTCCCTTAGACTGCAAGGATATCAAACCAGTCAATTCTAAAGGAAATCAGTCCTGAATATTCATTGGAAGGACTGATGCTGAAGCTGAAACTCCAATACTTTGGCCACCTGAAGTGAAGAACTGACTCATTGGAAAAGACCCTGATGCTGGGAAAGACTGAAGGCAGGAGGAGAAGGGGACAACAGAGGATGGGATGGTTGGATGGCATCACCAACGTGATGGACATGAGTTTGGCAAGCTCCATGAGTTGGTGGTGGACAGGGAAACCTGGCATGCTGCAGTCCATGGGGTTGCAAAGAGTTGGACATGACTGAGCGACTGAACTGAACTGAATTGAACCTTCAACTTGCCTATATCATCCAAATTGAAATCTCTTGTACAGAGCATATACATTTTGTCATGTTCTAAAATCTAATCTGCCTATCTCTTCTAATTGGTGTATTTAGACTGTCTGTGTTTAATGTAATTATTAATATGTTAAGGTCTTAATTTTCCATTTAATTTTATTAATTTTTTGTTAATGAAAATAAGCTTTATTAAATAATAAATATGCATAAAGATGAAAGCAGTTTTAGTCCTTTTTTTACAGATGTTTTGATCAACTTGCAGTAAAGGCAGTACTGAAATCTATATACAGTCAGTATGAAAGTCACTATTGGGTTGATTGCTCTTTTATCTGTATTTATAAACTGTGACTTTTAAAGCTGACTTCAAAGCACTAACAGTCACACAAGTGCTTAAGCAAAAAAGTTATGTTATGTAGCATCTATGTTGTACAGCTGTAAAATAAAAATTTAAAAACAAAGTGATCTGTCAGTATTCATTACAAACAAAATCCTTAGGGTTGTGTTGGCTTACAAAAAGGCACAAGGAAGAAGTTGGGCTACATAACTGTTATCAAGAGAGATTAAAATGAGACACTGGTATCTGGGAGGCAAACTACGGTTTGCTACAACAGTAGATAACTTTCACGTGCATCCTTTTTAATTGATGCTTTAAAAACTAACCCAAATATTTCCTAACTACTTAAGATGAAAATGCTAATTAAAAGCAAAATCTTTTCTTTAGGTTCAGAGCCTAACGAACAGTGAGAGGGAAAGGGGAAGAAAAATTCAAACGGTTACCATTTTGAAAGCATATTTCATTTGAACAGAAGAGAAACTGTAACCTCCCATCTTATTTAAAAAATATATATATATGGAAAATCTTTCAGAACTGACAAGGTGACTAGGGTCTGGTATTGTGTTCTGTTTCAGCCAAGTACTCCTTATCCAGTCCTTTAGGGTGAATGATGCCTCAGGGTAGGTGGGTCTGATCGTTTCCTCAACTCTTTATGACAGTCGGCAGCTCTGCATATTTGCTCTGGAATACGTGGCTGTTCCTAGTTCCCTGGGTGCAGTACTCTTGCCTGGAAAATCCCGTGGACGGAGGAGCCTGGTGGGCTACAGTCCATGGGGTTGCTAAGAGTCGGACACAACTGAGCGACTTCACTTTCACTTCTTCTCACTTTCAGGCACTGGAAAAGGAAATGGCAACCCACTCCAGTGTTCTTGCTTGGAGAATCCCAGGGACGGGGGAGCCTGGAGGGCTGCTGTCTATGGGGTCGCACAGAGTCAGACACGACTGAAGCGACTTAGCAGCAGCAGCAGCAGCCTAGGGTTGGTGGCCTGCGGTCCCTCAGCAGCTGATAGTACCATGAGGACATGGCCATGAAGATGAAAGATGAGGGGATGTTTCCAGCTTTGTTGAGCAAGACCATAGGCCTGTGCAGTCTAGTTTGGAAAACATGCCTGCTCTCCCCACCCCATCAGTGATGGATGGCACTTGGTTGCAGCCAGGGGAAGGCCTGTGAGTGAGGCATTGGTGAAGCCGGGCCTACAAGCAGGTAGCAGTGGAGGCTTAGCAAACCTGGCATTTGTGGGCTGTTCATGACTTGTGCACCCACTGAGTTCCTGAGCACTATTTTATTATTTCCATTTTATTTTTTGTTTTCTTTTTTTTTTCCCTTCTGGTTTTTGTTTGTTTCTTGCCCTCCTACAGGTTACTCAAACATTAAAAAAAATTCCATCCTATCTGTGGTGTTTATAAGTGTATCTCTTTGCATAGCTTTTTAAATAGTTGCTCTAAATATTACATCGTATCTACTTAACTTACTGGTCTTTCAGTGTCATCATTTTACCTGTTTGAATGTTAGAGAAACCTTATCTCCTCTCTCTATGTACATTTACCCTCCCTCATTTATAATTATCTTAAATAACTTACATTTAGAACGCATCAGATAGTGTTATAATTCTTTTGCTTTGATAGTCAAGCAGAATGTTGAAAACGCAAGAGGAGAAGAAAATTCTATTGTATTTACCATAATTTTGCTTATTGTGTTCATTTTTCTTGGTCTTCCAAACTTCCTTGTTTTACTGTTATCTTTCTGTGTAAGGAACTTCAGTTAGCTTTCTGACTGACACCTAGACGTTCTTTTGACACAGATCTGGTGACAAATCTCTTAGTTTTGCTTCATATGAGAAGGTCTTAATTTCCTCTTCTTTCCTGAAGGATATTTCAGGACTTCTCAGGTGGTCCAGTGGTTAAGACTCTGTGCTCCCAATGCAGAGGGTGTGGGTTTGATCCTTGGCTGGGGAACTAAGATCCCACAAGATCCCACATGCCATGTGGTTGTAGGCAAAGATATTTGTGCTGTGTGTAGGATTCCAGGTTAAACGTTCTTTTCTTTCAGGACTTGAAAAAATATTGTATCACTTCCCTTTGGCTTTCATGATTTCTAATGAGAAATCTGCTGACACATAAATCAGTCGTCTATAATAGATAAGGTGCCATTTTTCTCTGGCTTCTTTCAAGTTTTCCTTATCTTTAGTTTTCAGAAGATTAATTATAATGTGTCTTGGCATGAGTTTCTTAGGCTTATGCTGTTTGGGGTTTGCTCAGCTTCTTAAACCTGGAAATGTATATCTCTTGACAAATTTGGGAAGTTTTCCATTATTATTTTTCTCAATAATTATTCAGCTCCCTCATCTTTCTTCTCTTTTGGGACTCTGATGAGGCAAATGTTAGATCATCTGCTTGATCCCACAGTCTGAGGTAAGGCTCATTTCTTCAAGTATGTTTTTCTCTGTTGTTTAGACTGGGTAATTTTATGGTTCTATATTTTATTTCACAATTTCTTTCCTTTGTCCCCTCTATTCTGCAATTAAGCCCATCTACTGCTATTCTTATTTTGGTTTTTGTATTTTCTGTTCTCAAGTTTCTATTTGATTCTTTTTTATATCATCTGTCCCTTTGCTGAAATTCTCTTGTTTTCACAGATCTTAAACATGTTTATAATTGCTTGTTGAAGCATTTTTATCATGGCTGCTTTTAACTCATTATCGATAACTTCAACATCTCTGTTGTATCAGTGTAGGTATCTGTTGATCATCTTTTCATTCAATTTGAGATATTCCTAGCTCTTGTTTTGATGAGTGATTTCTGACTTATACCTAGACATTTTCATATCAGGTTATGTGACTCTAAATCTTATTTACACCTTCTCTTTTAGCTGGCCTTTTTCTGGACCTTGCTCTGGCAGGAGAAGGAGACTTCCACATTGTTACTGTTAGGAAGAGGTAGAAATCCAGATTCTTCACACAACTTCCACTGATATCCAAGGTGAGGAGCCTCTCAGCATTGTGGGACAGGGTTGGGAGCTCTGATTCTCCTGGTGGTCTCTACTGGAACTGTGGTAGAGGTGGCCTAGTTTCCACAGGGTAATGATGAACATTCTAACTCTTCACTAATTTGCCTCTGACAACACCCTAGCAGGAAGGCTGAAGGATGTCTCATTACTGCTGGGTGGGGATAGAATTCCAGGCTTCCTGTGTAGTCTCGATTGCACCACCCTAGCAGAGGGGTTGGAGTCCCTCATTTCAGCCTCTCAAGGGTGGAAATCTAAGCTTCCCACCAGGGCTTTGCTGGGGTAAGAGAGCTTGAAGCATGCTTTTCTTTGGTGTTTCACGGGAGGAGAATAGGTTTTGTCTAAAAGTTTTGTCCAGCTACAATGTTCAGTTAGAGCAGGTTTTTGTTGAGGGTTTCTTTTGCCTGCACCTGTTGGTGTTTCTGGGTTGTATGTTCTTCAGCTCCATATCTGGAATGTATGAAGCAAAGAGAAAGCCCAGGGAATTACCATCATATCATTCTTCAAGTTTAGAAGCCTTCCCTCCACCTTTCAGAGGCTTCTTATGTTTGCTTTCAGTTGTGCTGAGCAGGAGCAATAGGGAAAATACCTTCCTGGAAGTAGGAGTCACTGAGTCCTTTTCAAGTCTTAGTAAACACTTGATGGTTTAACTCAGGCACACCACCCTCCCCGCTTCCCACTCCTACCCTTTACAGAAATATAAAAGAGTAAATTATCAAGTTAGTAAAATAAGTCAATAGTGCACATATAATTAATCAATAGGTGAGTTTATTTAAATAAAGAATTAAGCAAATAACATAAAATATATAGATACATGTTTATCTACCCACATAGATATTTTTATACACATAAGTATATGAAGTTAACAGATTAAAAAATAGATACGTTTAGACTAATGCTGTGAATTGGAAAGTGGTGAGTACCCTCTAGAAGTCCTGAATTTCAGGCCTCAGGTATAGAAGATGATTATTACCCTGGACACAGAACCTTGGGCAGAGTGGAGGGTAATATGCTCCCTATTCTGCCCACAAGCAGAGAACCAGGGCCCTTTGTCTTGTGGTTTCCTAATATACATATTCTCATCCATGCATCCTCAAGACAGATAGAGCAGGATAGTCAGCAGACAGACAAATATACATACACACTGTGACACACGGGACTAGGCTGATAGAAAAGTGAATGAAATGGCTTGAATATAGGAGAGTTTGTGAATAATTAATTAAAAGCCCTGTCACTCATCCACTATATATCAGATACTCTATAAACATTATTCATTTAATTTTTAAAAGCTTATATTATTACTCAATTTTAACCAATAAATAAATAACTGAGGCCAGGAGAGGTTCATTTGCCTAGCATCACATCTAATAATTGCAGAGTCCAGATTCAAACCCCAGTTTATCGCATTTGGACATTGTCTTCTTTGCTGTCTATTTATCATGGAAGATGGGGACTGGGGGAAGGCAGGGCAGGGAAATAAGGTAATAGAGATCTTGGTAAACTCCATGAAGTGACCATGGAGGGTTGATCAATGTGACTTCACTGCGTTCCCCAGTCCCTTCTGTGCTCACAGTTGCGATGTGCATTGTCTCAGAGTCTGCAGCCTTCTTTTCCCACGATGAACTTTCACTTCAAAGGAAAGTCTGGGCTGGGTTCTACTCTCCTCCCAGTTGTGAAGGGAGTTGGCCAGCTCTCCTCTTCTGAGTGTACATGACTAAGAGAGATGGGAGGGGGCCCACAGCACAGAGACCCATTGCCAAGAACATCTCAGGGTGGAGAGACCTCTGGAACATTTTTTCCATTCTGCATCAGACAGGGTAAAATTGATTAGCATTTAATTGGTTTCAGCTGTTCTTAACATGTTGCATAGAAAACGTCGATGTACTTTGCTCAACTCAATATTCCTTATGGTTCAGTTGTGCTGAGCAGGAGCAATAGGGAAAATACCTTCCTGGAAGTAGGAGTCACTGAGTCCTTTTCAAGTCTTAGTAAACACTTGATGGTTTAACTCAGGCACACCACCCTCCCCGCTTCCCACTCCTACCCTTTACAGAAATATAAAAGAGTAAATTATCAAGTTAGTAAAATAAGTCAATAGTGCACATATAATTAATCAATAGGTGAGTTTATTTAAATAAAGAATTAAGCAAATAACATAAAATATATAGATACATGTTTATCTACCCACATAGATATTTTTATACACATAAGTATATGAAGTTAACAGATTAAAAAATAGATACGTTTAGACTAATGCTGTGAATTGGAAAGTGGTGAGTACCCTCTAGAAGTCCTGAATTTCAGGCCTCAGGTATAGAAGATGATTATTACCCTGGACACAGAACCTTGGGCAGAGTGGAGGGTAATATGCTCCCTATTCTGCCCACAAGCAGAGAACCAGGGCCCTTTGTCTTGTGGTTTCCTAATATACATATTCTCATCCATGCATCCTCAAGACAGATAGAGCAGGATAGTCAGCAGACAGACAAATATACATACACACTGTGACACACGGGACTAGGCTGATAGAAAAGTGAATGAAATGGCTTGAATATAGGAGAGTTTGTGAATAATTAATTAAAAGCCCTGTCACTCATCCACTATATATCAGATACTCTATAAACATTATTCATTTAATTTTTAAAAGCTTATATTATTACTCAATTTTAACCAATAAATAAATAACTGAGGCCAGGAGAGGTTCATTTGCCTAGCATCACATCTAATAATTGCAGAGTCCAGATTCAAACCCCAGTTTATCGCATTTGGACATTGTCTTCTTTGCTGTCTATTTATCATGGAAGATGGGGACTGGGGGAAGGCAGGGCAGGGAAATAAGGTAATAGAGATCTTGGTAAACTCCATGAAGTGACCATGGAGGGTTGATCAATGTGACTTCACTGCGTTCCCCAGTCCCTTCTGTGCTCACAGTTGCGATGTGCATTGTCTCAGAGTCTGCAGCCTTCTTTTCCCACGATGAACTTTCACTTCAAAGGAAAGTCTGGGCTGGGTTCTACTCTCCTCCCAGTTGTGAAGGGAGTTGGCCAGCTCTCCTCTTCTGAGTGTACATGACTAAGAGAGATGGGAGGGGGCCCACAGCACAGAGACCCATTGCCAAGAACATCTCAGGGTGGAGAGACCTCTGGAACATTTTTTCCATTCTGCATCAGACAGGGTAAAATTGATTAGCATTTAATTGGTTTCAGCTGTTCTTAACATGTTGCATAGAAAACGTCGATGTACTTTGCTCAACTCAATATTCCTTATGGTTAACAGATTGAAAGCCAAAAACACCCTTGAAGAAACACCAGAAATCAGTGCTTTGGATCACACTGAGTTCTTTGCTTTAGTTCATCCATTTGGAATGCTCTGGGAATGCTAAATACTTGGGATTAGGTATAAAGAAAAGAAAGAAGTCTGTGTCTGGTAAGACTCTCGGGTAGACAGCTTCCTAGAAATCAAGATGTCTAAACAGCAATTCCTGCCTTCCCTGTGCAACCAGGCAATTGTGGTGAACCTCTTCACCTCTCTGGACTGCCATCAGGCTGCTAATGTAGAAAGTGAGGAGACCGAGCTCAGTGACCTCACTGACCTCTGAAGTTGCTTCCATCTCTCAGATCCTTTGATTTATTTTCATTACTCTGATGCTTTGGTACAGTTCTGGAAAAAAAAACAACAATGCTATAACACTCTCTAATTAAGAAGTGTACAGAACAGCTACGGGACACTGTGTCTTGGAACCCAGTGAACAGAAAGGTTTCAAAGGACATAAATAGTTAAAGCTTAATCAATAAGGCATTTTAATCTCCAGAGGCCAGAAGACAAATGAGGAACTTGGGAAATGTCTGATATTGTGTGTCCTTGAGCAAGAACTCTCTAGTCCTCACCCTTCATGACTCTATCTATGAAACATAAATAAGGACACCTACCTGTTAAGGCAAAAATCTTTGTTAAGACGTTTGGCCAAAATGTGTGATGTAAACAGTATCAGATGCTAAGGGGGTGCAGCCACAGTAACTGCTCTTTCTCAATCTCACTTCTGTTCTTTACTGAATTCCCTTAAATTGCTCATTCTCCAACTTTCTCTTTGCTTTATTTCTTCTCTGTCTCTGCTTCTCTCTTGCTGAATCACCCTTAGCGGGTCTTCTTTTTGTGAATGTTCATGTATGACCAAGGTGGTAGGTAAAACAGTGAAAAGCCCAGAGGAGTTCCATCCTATAACACAGCCGCTTACTAGAACTGGGAGGGAGACTTTGAGCCCTGGTTGCCACCCACTAGGCTTCATAAGGGCCCTAGGGGTTGTTGCTCCCTTACCATCAAACTTTAGGTTAGCAGTCACTGTTGACTCACTTGCAGGACTAACTCCAAGGCCTAGAGAACTCCAGAGCCATATCCAGCAGCCACAGGGGCTTCCTCACTTACCCCCAGGATTGTAGGGCTGAATGAGGACTTACTAAGCTTGAGGAGGAAGAGATGCGAGATACTGCCACTTCCCTCATCCTCTGAAGATAAAAATTCCCCTATGCTCCCAAGATTCATTGAATGCTTAAAATAGCTCAGACTGCTGGACCCATCCCTGGAGTTGCTGCCTGCATAGTCCAGGACCCTTTATGGTCATAGGCTTTCACAATGAGGGCAAGGCCAAGGCCAGCTGTAACATGCTGGAGGCTTGCCATGAGTGGTAATACTGAAGAGCTGTTGGCTTTTTCTGAAGTGGTTCTCCAGGATTTAATACCCCATATGGTAGCTCAGTGGCTCCCCAGGTGGCGTTAGTGGTAAAGAACGTGCCTGCCAATGCAAGAGACAAAAGAGACGTGGGTTCGATCCCTGGGTCAGGAAGATCCCCTGGAGGAGGGCGAGGCAACCCACTCCAGTATTGTTGCCTGGAGAATCCCAAGGACAGAGGAGTCTGGCGGACTGTGGTCCATAGGGTTGCAAAGAGTTGAACATGACTGAAGCGACTTAGCATGTATGCAGGCACGGTGGCTCAGATGATAAAGAATCTGCCTGCAATGTGGGAGACCCGAGTTTGATCCCTGGGTCAGGAAGATCCCCTGGAGAAGGAAATGACAACACACTCCAGTATTCTTGCCTGGAAAATCCAATGGACAGAAGATCCTGGCGGGCTATAGTCCATGGGGTTGCAAAGGCTAACACTTTCACTTTCATAGACGATGTAGATTTGTGTTAGCAAAACACAGAGCTATGATTCTGAAGGTAAAACTAGGCATTGGAAGATGAAGCCTTCTTGTAAAACTTCATGAAGGTTATTGTGTCAATGTGGAACCTTCTTTTCCAGGGACAAACCAGATTCCCATATGCCGAGCATCTGAAAAGAAAGAAAGTGAAGTCATTCAGTTGTGTCCGACTCTTTGCGACCCCATGGACTGTAGCCTACCAGGTTCTTCCATTCACGGGATTTTCCAGGCAAGAATACTGCAGTGCATTGCCATTTTCTTCTCCAGGAGATCTTCCTGAACCAGGGACTGAACCGAGGTCTCCTGCATTGTAGGCAGACGCTTTACTGAGTGAGCCATGAGGGAAGTTCACTGAAAATCTGAAGTGCGGGAGAAAGTTCAATTCTTCTGCCTCTGACTTACCGCTTGGAGATACCGGCCTCATTTGATTGGAAAGTGGATGAATAGTGTTCTCTGCCTTTGGGAATGTCATGTGACCATCTAGGAGGGAGTGAAGACTTGTGGGCAGCAAGATCATCGCAGCCCCGTCTGGTATCTCTTTACCACAGTCTGAGCAGGACTGGCCTGCACGTGCTCTTCTCCACAAGTAGTTGAACGTTCTATCTCTCTGGGCACCCTGGGGGAGCAGAAGAAAACTGAGCCTGCTGAGTACGCCTACCGGTGCAGCCAGCCCAGGGTGCTACACACTGCTGTATGCTGACTGCTCTGTCAGAACCTAGTTCTCTCGTGCTTTTATTTGGAACATGTTACTGAATCTTTCCCTGGTAACATGAAAATCACACACTGTTTCAGGCATCATTTTTCTTAAGGGTTTACACATTGATGGAAATGTGAGGAGCTCATGGAATAGATACATGGAAAAGAAGATGAAACTGCTTTGTAAATTCTAGAGTGCTAGTGCTGTTTATTCTTATTGGTATATGACACCCCATGGAAACTTCCCCAGGGGTTCCCTTTTCCTACGTACTGATTCAGGGAATGGGGCACTATCCCCTGGTGATGACAGATGTGCTCACACTCCTCAGGGAGAAGTCCAATCCCATCCTTGTAGCCTGACCAGCTTGGCAATAAGCCCAGGTTCATCTTACTACATCCTGATTCTGTTCTTTCTCCCCATGGTCTTAGCACATTGACCCTAAGCATTTTCGTTAATTTCCCAACTCTAGTTCGCCTTGGGTTATGAATGAATGATGGAAGATGACATGGTTTCCTTCAGGTTGATTGTAAGGACAGAACATGAAGGAGCTTTTATTCTTATAGTCACTCTGTGAGCCTCACATATTCCTTAGGTGTGGGGCTGGAGGGTGACTGAAACCATGCCCCACTCTTGCCCACAAAGCTCTCAGCACAGGCTATGTCTCTCCTCTGGCTTCCTCTCCCAGCTCTTCTGAGGCCTTGTCTCTCTCTCTCTGGCATCCTTTCGCCTGAACTCATAGAGACTATTAATGAGCCAAGCAGCATTACCCGATTTTTACAATCTGAAAGGATAGAGGTTTATAACAAAACAAGGCATGATTATGGACGGTGCTGTGAACCTCCAGTTCTACATTGCTGCTTTTGAACTGGCCTTTATTAAAAACTGATTATAATTCTTCTGGGGTCAGGACTGCTAAAACTATTAGGAATTAACTCAGAAATTCTATGCTTTCATTATGCCCACGTTCCCCAGTTATTTGTTTTTAGCCAGAAAATCTGACATGTCTTAATATATGTTGCTTTTGCCATAGGCCATAAACTTAATCTTCAGCTGCTGCACTTTGGAAACCCAAGATACTCAGATTATTATATTCAGAAAAAAATTTATTTTAATCTATCAGGCTTAGTTTATAGTAATTAGGTCAATTTGAAAAAACCTACACTTTCCCCTCTTTTTTAATGATGATGAAATTATGAGAACTATTGTATTCCATGATTATGTATTTAGATATCATGGTTTCAAAAAGCACCAAAAAAGGAGAAATAATCAAATGAAACAGATAAATAGGCTAAAATTCTATCCCCATTCCTCCCTCCCTACCTTTTTGGCTATTTATAATAGTCATCCTAACAAGAAGTAGATTTAAACTTCCTGGACATTAGTGAAACTGTTTATGTTCAAACTCCTCCCTATGTGAAGATTTGTGTTCTGAAGTCATTGTATTCTTAGGCTTTGTTCCAAAGTGACTTCATTTTCTGCCTGCTGAGATATAAGAGAGACTGCTAATGTAAGGGCGGCAATTTCGTGAGCCAAAGACGCCTTTTTTCTGACTCATGTTAAATAGGACTGAACTGTGTGTTAAGATGCCCATTAAGTGTCTCCAAAATTTCAATTACGTTTTGCAGAATTCTATTTGGCTCAACTATGGAGTTAATTAAAATGTACATTATAGATCTGGTACACTTAACAATGAATTGGCACTGGGAAGGCATAGGAACAGCTATGAAAACTAAAAAAATAACAAATCTCAGAGAACAGTTTCCAAACTCATATTAAACACATCAAAATTAATTTCAGCTGCTTCAAAAAGTTGGCATGTGAGCTAGCTCAGGATTTGTTTTTGGTTTTTAACTGATTTCAATAGAATGGCAAAAAAAAATCTAGGGTTTAAAGATGGAAATGAAGAATTTATTTACCAGGGACCTGTTGATTAAGAATGATGCTGCTGCTGCTGCTAAGTCGCTTCAGTCGTGTCCAGCTCTGTGCGACCCCACAGAAGGCAGCCTACCAGGCTCCCCTGTCCCTGGGATTCTCCAGGCAAGAACACTGGAGTGGGTTGCCATTTCCTTCTCCAGTGCATGAAAGTGAAAGTTGGAAGTGAAGTCGCTCAGTCGTGTCTGACTCCTTGCGACACCATGGACTGCAGCCTACCAGGCTCCTCCATCCATGGGTTTTCCAGGCAAGAGTATTGGAGTGGGTTGCCATTGCCTTCTCCAAGAATGATGCACCATCTTACTACTAATATCAGGCCTTCTACTAACTGACACCACTGTGAACCAGAAGGTCAACACATCTGGGACAGCCTGAGCCTGAAGAAAATTGGACTTAAAATTTATCTCTCAAGGCACTTACTCCAGCCTTCAGGAAGGAAAAAAGATGGATGTGCAAAAACAAAACAAAACTTGTAGAAGGTTGTTTGTTGCAACATTATTTATCATTGTGAGAAATTGGAAACAGCCAAATAGCCAAAAAGAGAATCCTTTAAACAAATTACAATATATTTAGGGTTTCCCAGCTGGCACAACAGTAAAGAATCTGCCTGCAACGCAGGAGACATAGGATTGATCCCTGGGTCAGGAAGATCCCCTGGAGAAGGAAATGGCGACCTACTTCAGAATTCTTGCCTAGGAAATCCCATGGACAGAGGAGTCTAGCGGGCTACAGTCCATATGTTTGCAAAGAGTCGGACACCACTGAGCGACTAAGCACACACATGGTGTAGTCACACAGTGGCATACTATACAACCACAAAATAATGTTATGTTATAATAATATTAAATTTCATAAGAACATTTTGTGATATATTAAGCTAATTATTATATGTTTTAAGAGAAAAAAAAGCAGGTTAAAAAATAAGACTCCAAAAGTCAGTCATGGCCATCACTAGGACAATGAAAGAAAAATTTGAATTTCTTCCCTCTGCCTTTTTCCATAATCAAATAAAAGTGAAATAAATGCCACAAAGAGGCATTTCATTTGTAAAATATGCTGAGAAATGGTGTATATGTTAATCTCTTATTTTTAAATTAGAACTCTCAAATTACTTGGCTTTTTAGAGGCATATGTATTTATATTTCTTATCAATAAAAAATACCTATCACTTCTTGTCATATTTGGAAGTTTTCTGCTCTTTACTTATGTGATGCTTCGGGGAAATTAAATTTGATTATGCCAGAGTCAACAGAAATGGTCCTAATTTTATTTCTGTGAAGCCTCTTTAAAAGTTGTTAGGTGGTGTTAATAGGCCATTAAATTGGTCAAGAGGCCACCAGGCCTGAAACAAAACAGTCCTCTATAACTGCAAAAACCTCTAGGACAAACTCCACCCTCAAAGCAATATGCAAACCCTAGAAATTGAAAAGAAGGCATACATGCTAAGCCAGAATGCTTTTGCCTGTAGAACACAAATCAAGCTGTTTGACTGAAGATGCAGAATTGAGGTTTTGACCAGTGAGACTGGGCACTGGGGGAAGATCAGGCCTTAGGTCAATGCACTCTTGTGTGGAAGGATCCCTGTCCATGGCAATTTCACAGCACAAATGAGAATGACTCATGTTTACATGGGAAATTCCAGTAAACCCTATTATCCAAGATGGTCAGGAAACTAAAGCATTACTGTATTAGCTGCTCTTGAACTGAGACACATATACTGTATTTAAAAACTGCAAAATCCCCAATCTCAGTTGTCTTTGCCTCTGTCTCTCTCTCTCACACACACATGTGCACCCTCCAGTGCAAACAGAGAGATATTTTAGGATCAGGGTTTCCTCCTGTTGCATCTTTTGTCTTATGACTTGGTGCTGTTACTTTTCTCCCTGACACTCGTCATTCTTACCTCCAATCTATGTCCTGCACTAACCCAACTGCGTACAAGATAATGAAGCAACTTTTCTGATGTTTCCAGGCTTAGGTTGCCCGCATCGCATGCTCTAGGGAAGAAGATAGCAGAAAATCCATCAACTGATGTGTGGCTGGTTGCTCAGATGGGGTGAGATGCAGGAGATGGCAGTTGCTTGGTGCCTGTGCCATGGGGATAAGGAGAACTAGGTCAAAGGAGGGGGAGGGTAAACTGAGGAAGAGCAGAGAGAGAGACCAGAAGGAAAGGGTTAATGGTGTGTACACTATCAGGGCACCGAACACGGCAGAAGCTGGGAGGAGAGTGAGGTAGGAGTGCTCTGAGGTGGAGAACTGCTGAAGAAGGGGTGGGTGAGAAGCCTGCTTGGCAAAGCAAAAGTCCTTTCAGTGGAGGTCTGTGGATTATAAATAGTTTTAGTTTTGTGTGTCTGAAAATATCTTTATTTTTCTTCATCACTCAAACTGTGGTTTGGCTGAATATAACAGTCGAAGTTGAAAGTTTTGTTCATTCAGCATTTTGAGGAATGTTTTCTCTATTGTTTTGTAGCATTTAATGTTGCTGCTGCTAAATCTGATAATCTGGGTTTTTTTTTTTTTTTTTTTTTTACCAATCTGTATTTTTTTCTGGCACATTTAAGATTTACTTTTATTCTTTGTGTTCTAACTCTCATGACAACATTCCTAGATGGGGATTTATTTTTATTTAGCCTTTGAGTGAACTTTCAGTAAGAGGATTTACGTCTTTTTTCTGCTCTGGAGAATTCTCAGCCGTTACTTTTATGTGAAACAACTTTTATTGCTTCTCTGTCATTCTTTTCATTCTCTTTTTCTGGGACTCATAGTATATGCATGTAACCACTCTTTTGTATATTCAAACTCTTTATCTCTTTGTGTTAAATTTAGAGTGAATTCCTCAATGCGAACTTTCCAATGACCAGCACTTTCTTCACTGATCTAGAGGTCATTCTATTAAGTAATTTAAAAATTTTGGGGGCTACTTGAAGAGTAGTTCTATTTGGTTATTTTGCATATCATCTGTTCTTGCTTCATTTATGCCTGTTTTTGTTCAGTAATGGCTGCTTCTTTTTATGACTGTCATTCTCTTATTTATATCTTTGTGCTTCCTTGCTTTAACCATTTTGTTATGCCCATTATGCATTCATTATAATAAATTTCCTTCTGGAGTGAATTCATGTTCTGCTTTCATATTTTATTGACTTTATTTTTTTAGGATTAGATTTCATGGATCTTGGTATTTTGATTTGCAAGCTAATCTTGTGTTGTTTTTAATTGTTGTTTTCAGTCTGTTTTTTTTTTCTCTCTCTCTTCTTTCCCTGTGTCTACTTTTCTAAATTCATTGGTTTTGTGATTGTCACTTCACTTGGCCCCCTGGAATTCCATTTCAGAACCAGATGCTATAAAAGCAGTTCAGGACTCTTGGCCATGGTGATGTCATAGGTACCACAGGTCCATTCTCCAGGCCAACATGTGGCTTGGCTCCTTTCCTGCTCTCAAGGCTGGATCTGTGTCCTCCCATCTCCCTAGCTATATAGACTTTTCTAACTCACAGCTTAGGCAGCTTCTGGCTAAGGCAATGATTCTAATCCAGGCCCCTTGTCTCAAGTGGAATAGACTTCCAGTCACATATCCTTCACCACCTAATTTTAGACATGGAGACTGACATGTCCATGGCTTTAGCCCAACTCACTCTTTGACATTCTATTGTTTTCTTTATCATCCATGGAGTCAGTCAGTTCAATTGCTCAGTCACATCCGACTATTTGCGATCCCATGAATCACAGCACGCCAGGCCTCCCTGTCCATCACCAACTCCTGGAGTCCACCCAAACCCATGTCCATTGAGTCAGTGATGACATCCAACCATCTCATCCTCTGTTGTCCCCTTCTCTTCCTGTCCTCAATCTTTCCTAGCATCAGGGTCTTTTCAAATGAGTCAGCTCTTTGTGTCAAGTGGCCAACATATTGGAGTTTCAACTTCAACATCAGTCTTTCTAAGGAACACCCAGGATTGATCTCCTTTAGGATGGACTGGTAGGATCTCCTTGCAGTCCAAGGGACTCTCAAGAGTCTTCTCCAACACCACAGTTCAAAGCATCAATTTTTCGGCACTCAGCTTTCTTCACAGTCCAACTCTCACATTCATACATGACCACAGGAAAAACCATAGCCTTGACTAGATGGACCTTTGTTGACAAAGTAATGTCTCTGCTTTTCAATATGCTATCTAGGTTGGTCATAACTTTCCTTCCAAGGAATAAGCGTCTTTTAATTTCATGGCTGCAGTCACCATCTGCAGTAATTTTGGAGCCCAGGAAAATAAAGTCAGCCACTGTTTTCACTGTTTCCCCATCTATTTGCCATGAAGTGATGGGACCAGATGCCATGATCTTAGTTTTCTGAATGTTGCGCTTTAAGCCAACTTTTTCACTCTCCTCTTTCACTTTCATCAAGAGGCTCTTTAGTTCTTCTTCACTTTCTGCCATAAGGATAGTGTCATCTGCATATTTGAGAGACATCCATGGAGACAGCAATCCTTTTCCCCCCCTTGAACTCTGAAACATCATTTTAATTTTCTTTTCCATAGTTTATAATCACCATGTATTTGAGGGAAGAATAGCAGTGTCAGTGTGAACTTCCTGTCTCATCTTATTCAAGTCCAGCAGCTGTTTTATAAAAATCTTCCTTGGGAAGTTTTCAATTTTCTGTGACAAAGTGACCATTAATAACATACACCATGGGTTGTAATGTTTAAGGTATGAACGGGAATTTTTGTAATTAGCAAAGTTGGAATGACTTGCTGATTCTAAAAATATGTGATACTTGCTCAGGGTTACACAGTATACTGACAGCAAAGCTAAAGCTTAATAATTGGGTTCTCTTAGATTTGTATTTCTTCAACAAAGCTGTCGGTAGCATATATCAGAAGTGATGGAACTAGGATACTTGATAAATGATTTCTATTGCGATGCTTAACTATTTAAAAAGTGGAGGCATTTAACAGAACAAATCACATCCAGTTTTCATAAGGTCTCAGTTTCAATCTACTGTGAGTTTTTCAAATGCAAATATGTGCATACCAGCCTTTCTTGCTTCTGATAGGAAGCAGAGTTAGGAGGCTACTCCTTATTCTGTCTCTCACATGGCCCTATTAAGTGTTTAGTTTAGATAAACATGGGACTTCCCTGGTTGCTCAGGTGGTAAAGAATCTGCCTGCAATGTAGGAGACCCAGGTTTGATCCCTGGGTCAGGAAGATCCCTGGAGAAAGGATTGGCAACCCAGTATCCTTGCATGAAGAATTCCATGGATAGAGGAGCCTGGTGGGCTACTGAGCGACTAACACTTTCACTTTAGATAAATATGAGAGAATAAAAAATAAGAATAGAAATGAAAAAAGAAGTATTATACATTTCAGGGTCCACAGTTACAAGCGTCAGAAACTGACTCTGGTTGACTGAGCAGAAAAAATTTATTACTAGGGTTTTGTGTGGGCTTCCCTGGTGGCTCAGAGGTTAAAGCGTCTGCCTCCAATGCAGGAGACCCAAGTTCGTTCCCTGGGTCGGGAAGATCCCCTGGAGAAGGAGGGTTTTGTGTAGCTCACAAAATTGTTGGGAAGGCTAAACAGGACTCCAAACCTTAGAAGTAGCCTGCTGAGAAAGGCTACTGTTTCAAGCACTGAGCACTGGATGTTATAGTAAACTAGATGCTTATAGAAACTTGGCTTTACTGAAACTACGACTGCCACTAGCATCAGCGCTATTTCTGTGTAGAACACACTTTGATGTCAATGACATCTGCTGGACCTGGGCAGTGTGTTTGTACTTCTCTGGTTATGGGAGCTCAACTATAATTCTACTGATCCCGAAAGCCAATCACCTCTCTTGCCATCCTGAGCAGCAAAATATGAAGCTTTTCTTCAAACAGGAATCTGCTGTGCTTTGGATATGTCTAACTGATGTACCCCGGCTCACATCTGAAGATTGCTGCAAACGAGGGGCTGGGGAAGCAAGTTTTCTGTTTTCTATCTTACAGAGCCAAAGCTCTGAACATGGAAACCTCCCCAACAATGATCAGGTACCAAGCGACCAGAAAGTTTGCCAGTGTTTTATAGATTTAACAAATAAAGAAGCTGAAGTGTCCATGGTGGTACCTGGGGACCATCCCCTGTGCCAGATGTCCTCCATTTATCCTTCTAAATCCATTTTCCATTCTTCTCCTCCCTGCACTGTGCCACTCAAGGCTTACTTACATGGATTGCATCAACCAGCTTCCTTGCCCTCTGCTCCAAGTCAAGTCTGGCCAGTGGGAGGGGCTGGCAGAAGAGGACGGTAGCAGAAGGGCAAGTTTGGGGCCTTTAGCGCCTCAGTTCCCTCCTGGCTGGGCTGCAGATTGTTTCTCTCCTGAAGGCCCCTGTTGGGTGGCCCTTTCCTACAGCTGGAGTTCTGACCACCATTTCTTTCTCTTGCCCCTCTAGGCCCAGTGGTTCCCACCATTGCTAGTGGGGGCACTTACCCATCCCTTGTGACTTCCCTTACCCCCTTGACACTTTGTAAATAGTATCTTTAAACTCTCCCCATTTATCCTGTTCACATGTTCTATCATTTCCCTGACAGGGTCCCAAATGACAAATATATCCATCCTTCCTGTGACACACACCTGACCTTATTTTCTCATCTCACCAATAAAATTCCTGAATATATTTCCTTTTGTTTTCTTCTCAAACCCAAATCACTGATTAACTGAATTATATGAAGACAATATTGAAAATATGACAGGAGGAGAAACATATCACTAAGGTTTCAACATTTATTTTCTGTAGCTATAGGCAAATTCATTTCATAACTGGCCATGTATCATAAAAACACTTAAAAATTATGAATTTGAGGCTCCATTTCAGACCATAAGGAGGGAGACCAGGCTATATATATCTTTTTAAAAAGTATATCAGCTGATTTTGAGGCAAACTACATATAGATGCTAGGGAAGAAGGATTTACTGAAACAACACAAAGTGATAAACATAGCTCCCACCTTTACACATGTTCCAATGGACATATTTCCTCATTCAAGAGTATCACAACTCTGAGAAAGCTAAAATTAGTACCAAGTGGAATTTTTAACAGAAAAATCAAATGTGTCTGAATTCTCATAAAACTCTACAAAGGGCTTCCTTGCTTAAATAGCTGTTTCTCCCAGTTGTTTCTGATTGAGATAACTTGCTCTTATATTCTTATAGATGTCTTAGCTATTTATGTCACCAGTAACATAAAGTCCTCTGCATGTAAAACCTTTAGCAATATGATAGAATAATGAATCCACTGGAATTTCTGCTGGACTGTGTTAAAAAAAAAAAAAGCCTCAAGAAAACAAGGTCATATAAAGGTAACGAAACAATCAACTGACAATATAGGTATAATCATGCCCTACATCTACTCTTAGAATCATGTATGTTATTCCTGATCTTCAGAATAACAGATGCAGAACTTGCATTATCTTCAGTCTTTAAAAATCTTCCAGGGCACTTAGATCTCACATGCAGTAGGGTCCGGTCAAAAAGTTAAAAAAAAAACACACATAAAATCTGTTTTATTATATTCAGTATCTACTAAATGCCACTTATATGCTCAGCTCTCCTCCAAGTTTTATGGGGAATTAAAAAGTACAATCTGTGGTATGTGCCTTTAAGGTATTTACAATATAATGAGATCCTCTCAGTTGCTCAGTCGTGTCTGACTCTTTGTGACCTCATGGACCACACTGTAGCCCACCAGGCTACCTTATCCATGGGATTTTCCAGGCAAGGGTACTGGAGTGGGTTGCCATTTCCTTCTCCAGAGGATCTTCCCGACCCAGGGATTAAGCCCATGTCTCTTGCATTGGCAGGCAGATTCTTTATCACAGCAACACCTGGGAATCACAGGAAGAGATAATGAGAACAACAGTGATAATTAATGAAATCATATTAAATGCTAAATGGTATGGTATTCAATGGAGAGAAGTTCAGAGAAATCTGCTGTGTTCCTGAATGATACATGTTTCTGTGTTTCTCATTGGTTAACGAGTCCTGTGGATGACCTTGCCAACAACTGTGACCACATCTCTCTTCCCAAAGTTTCTCCTAATATGGCTTGAAATTATATTTTTATCATCTACATCATAGAACTACTTCTACAGTGATGGTTCTAACATCTAGGTGTCTTATATCCTGCACTTATACAATTCATGTTCTGAACATTTAAAAGTTTATACTCATCCCTAGTCCATTATTCTGGAGAAGGCAATGGCACCCCACTCCAGTACTCTTGCCTGGAGAATCCCATGGATGGAGGAGCCTGGTGGGCTACAGTCCATGGGGTCGCTAAGAGTCGGACACGACTGAGTGACTTCACTTTCACTTTTCACTTTCATGCATTGGAGAAGGAAATGGCAACCCACTCCAGTGTTCTTGCCTGGAGAATCCCAGGGACGGGGGAGCCCGGTGGGCTGCCGTCTATGAGGTCACACAGAGTCGGACACGACTGAAGCGACTTAGCAGCAGCAGCAGCAGCAGTCCATTATTCTGCTTGTTTGAGGCCTGTTGTTTCAATTCATTAGGATAATTTGGACCCTACTTCAATCAGTTAATTGATTAGCTATCCCTTCCAACTCTAGCCACTTAAAACTGCCACATAGATATGAAATTTCAGTGGGCAGTGAAGTTTGTGAAACCTTGCTGTTTATATCTCGTTTTGTTACAGTGTTTCAAGGCAGTGCTCATTCTCTTTCTTTCTGGGGCCCTGGCACTCAGAGCAACATGGTGACTTACCAGCAAGTGCAGGGCCAGGACGAGGATACCTGTCTACAGGGTAGTGCCTTGGTGGCTTTTCTTTCTTTATTATTTTTCAAAAGGGGTCTTTTCACTTATTTTTAATTTTATAAGTAACATGCTGTTTCTAACACTAACATTGCACAAAATCAAACACCACAGATTTAGTGAACATCTCCTTTGGCCCTTCTTCCTTAACCCCACACCCTTTTCCAGAGATATTTACTCAACTTGGCTTGGTATGTATTCATCAAGACTTGTTCCTATGTACTTCTTTGCCTCTGTACATGCTTTAGTTTTTACTAATCTGAATTACTCCAATTACTAATGAGCTTGAGGATCTTACTGGGTTGGCCAAAAAGTTCGTTTGGCGTTTTTCCATAACATCTTTTGTATGAACTGCTTATTCTTACTCTTTTCATAATATTCTCTCTACTCTGTTTTATAGAGTCTTCACATGAACTTCACCCCAAAAATGTTGAATAGTACAAGAACGTGTACAAAACAATACGTTACAGCCTTAGAGGCCTTCGTTTATGATGGGCATAGATCTATCAACAGACATGAATGCAACTGTCTAGTCAGCAGTGGACCCCGCCAACCAGCACACAAACTCGGCAAAATCCCTCCATCTTATTCAAATGAATATTACAAGCATCTTTGCAAAATATTGTGCTGCAAAAAAAAAAAGGTTAATTATGCTTGGTATTCTTCCATTCTATTTTTTAGCTCTATCAGAAAATAATATGAGGCTAACAGAGATTTAAAGTTTAGTTCACAAATGTTTATGTAATATGCACTCTAGAATATTACAGAAAGTAATGCTAAGCTCACTCACTTTATAGATTCCATAATCCACTTTTTCCTCCTTTAGAGAATCTGTGTTTTTGCCTGCCTTAGATTTCTGGCACATGTCCTATTTTCTATTTCCCTGAGACCTATAATCTTTTGTTCAGACTGCAAATCCTGCATACCTGTTCTTTCTGACTCTCTCCTCACTTAGATTGTGTTTCAATTTATTCTTTGTGATATCTGTTATACCTTTCTCAGTTTGAAGATCATGTTCCTTATTGGAGAAGAAAGAAGCAATTGAGTAGCTCTGCCTTTTCTCCATAATCATTTAACAGAATCTTCTCTAGTCAGTCAGTTTATCCGTTCCTTCATCTTACTTCAAACTGTGTGTGTGTTTTTAAAGCCCTTTCTGTGGTCCTCGCCATCTAACCCTCCTCAGCTCATTCTGAATTTTTGCCTTTTGACACTTTCTTACAGAGTTTTATAACTTCCTTATTTATCTTGGTGTGTGTTTTTTCATCTTTTGTATGTGTCATTTCAAAATATAGACTCATTGGAGAACTCCATGTTGGGTCATATTGGCCTCTGCAGGTAATTATTATAGTACAAATTTTAATTTTTCTGAGTTTCACCATTAAGGAAAATGGATGTCCTTTTTACTGCCTCTGGCCTTGGGGTTATATTTATATTTCTGTGAACTTGTTGATGTTTGTTTTCCTAAAGCCTCAATTACATGTCTATCATGACAAAGGTTTCTTTTCTTTTTTTTCTATTACAGACTCTAGGATGACACAATTCCTTTCTTTTTCTTCAGGAAGGCAAGGACTTCATTTTATTTCATATACTTGTTGAAAGACTTCTAATCCTTCCTTGCTGATCAGACCGAGTCAAGTGTAGCAGTTCCCTTCATTTTTTCTTATACTTTTGAAAGATCAAATTATTAGGAAGGCAAGCCAAGAATGTATTAAATTCTAAGACTGTTGTAGAGATTTTGAACAGATGTCTAAGTACTTGAAGTAACAAAGCCATATTATATCTTGCCTCTGTGACATTTTTATCATTTGATTTAGGGAAGCATCCTCCCGTTTAGCCTGGCATTCTTAGCATGCTCCTATAAATAACAGTACTCTCTCATTCTCATCTAATCCTCTCCATATGCTGTATGCTGTACTTGTGGATTCCATACATTTGCAGTTTTGACATACTGTGGTACTATATATCCATTTTTATCAGATCTGCTCACATTGAGAAACACATACCATTTCATTGCTTAAACCAGTTTCATTTCCCCAAGCCTCAGTAAGAGCTAAGAAATTGTATTTATCTGTGTGGTGGATGCTATAATATACCACACATTCCCCTTTAGGAATTAAGGAAGTATCACTCAAGCTATTGGGAATGATTCTGAAGCTGGTCTTCACCTGTCAGTCTCTTTGGGAACTGTCTCAGTTGAGGAGAGCTGCGTCATCTCCCAAGGCCATGCCCTTCCAGAGTGGCCTGTAGTCATTCAGTGACTGACCAGTGTGGGAGTGAAGCCCATCCCCCTTGCCTCCGTTCAGGTTAGCCCTGGAGGGCCATCTCAACAAGGCTGCTGAGACGTTCCATTGACGTGGCAATGAAACTCCACTTGTTCCTCGAAGAGCACTCCCTAGTCAGCATCCTGCAAGCTGAACTCCATCTCAGCATTTGTTTCCCGAGAAGCCCTATACTGTATTATCTTATACACGGAAACATGACAAAATAAGCCTTAAGTATGATTCTCAGCCTGGTTCTCTGTAAGTTTCTTAGAATTACTGGGCTTCTTTTTCTCCCAGAGTGAATCTTCTTTCTACACTATTCATACTTATGAACATTTCTGTAATTTAGAAGTTTCTTCTAAGTCTTTTTCTCCCTTCTCTTCAAACTTCATGTGGAGCCCTTCAGCTAGTAAGCTTTGTCCCTAATCTTCCTAACACGCATCACTTGTTTTGCCAGGAATCTGTCATTTTGGTATTATAAATGAGAGTTGAGAAGAAAAAGTATTGACACCATCTTCTGAGATACCTATTCACTTCCAGTAATCATTTTTTTTTCTTTTAATTGGAGGCTAATTACTTTACAATATTGTATTGGTTTTGCCATACATCAACATGAATCTGCCACGGATGTACACGTGTTCCCAATCCTGAACCCCACTCCCACCTCCCTCCCCATACCATCCCTCTGGCTCATCCCAGTGTACCAGCCCCAAGCATCCTGTATCCTGCATCGAACCTGGACTGGTGATTCGTTTCTTATATGATATTATACATGTTTCAATGCCATTCTCCCAAATCATCCCACCCTCCCCCTCTCCCACAGAATCCAAAAGACTGTTCTATACATCTGTGTGTTTTTTGCTGTCTCGCAATCTCAATCTTTCAAAGGCACAACTTTCAAGTGGAAGAGCTAAGACAGTTCTGGTAGATTCAGTTCTCTTCCTGAAACCCTCCCCAAGCAGCAGCTCAGGGTCCACTGTCTGAGGGGATTCAGAGTGAGGTACCGCTTCTCAGTGGGCTCTGTCTTCGGAGGTGTGTTGGGGCCAGTGACCCCAGTGTGTTAGTTTGGGTCCTCCAGGAAGCATTGTGGGTCAGAATCAAGAGTTCAAGAGTCAAGATAAAGGGGGTGGAAGCAAACTAGGGCAGGGAAAGACTTCACACGTAGTTCTGACAGTGGTGAAAGGCAAGTAGAGAAGGAGCATGGCTGGGCAGAGAGAGCTGAGGCTGCGCTGCAGACCTAACCACCTTGTACACACACAACAAGCAAATGGTAGCAATTCAGGCAAAGAGAGGAACAGGATTCACGCCCAGTCTCACAGCATCTTCCTCAGGAAGTATACTCAGTCTTAAATTCTTCCTCATAAATAAATGATTTTATTAGTAGTAGTGGTTAATACTGATCACTGGTGCTGTTCAGGAGCTAAGTAGTGTCCAGCTCTTTGTGACCTCATGGACTACAGCACATTAGGCTCCTCTGTCCTCCACTCTCCCAGAGTTTGCTTAAATTCATGATAGTGATTACTACCCAGGGACTATTCTGCACACCTTATAACCATACAAGAACCTGTTTGCTCTTCACAACAATATAAACTCTATGAAGTGGCTACTATTGTTTCTTATGTTTTGCAGACAGTAAAACTGAGGGAAAGAGAAAGTGCAATGACTTTTCCAAGGTCATATAACCTAGTGGTCCCCAGTCTCTTTGGCACCAGGGATCAGTTTTGTGGAAGACCATTTTCCCATGGACCAGGGGTGGGGGAATGGTTTCAGGATGATTCAGGTGCATTACACTTATTGTGCACTTTGTTTCTATTATTATTACATTGTGATATATCATGAAGTTATTATACAACTCACCATAATGCAGAATAAGTGGGCAGCAGCTATAGATACAGAAGAAACCTCACTAGATCACCCACTGCTCACTTCCTGCTGTGAGGGCCGGTTCCAATCAGGGTTGGGGACCCCTGATACAACCAACAAAAGGTGAGGCCAGGGTATAGGTGATGTCAGTTGGGTACAACCCACCTAGAAACCCCTAGACTACAATGCCCAGTGAAAGATTCATCAAGCCTCCCTATGGTGCCTCGAGAAAACATAAGAGTCAAGAATATATGGTTACTCGATAAAGAATACATGGTCACTTGGTATGCCACATCTTTTTCACACGGGCTGCTGACTCTGGGGCTTCTGAGAAGGCTCTTTTAAGACTGAAAACTGGTTTTCTTCTAAATTTTTACTTCCCCCTCCTCCTTTCTGAGCAGCCTTGGCCTATTAGCAAAGCAATTAACACCTGGAAAGGAGTTCACTTCCCCAG
This sequence comes from Litocranius walleri, assembly GCA_006410535.1. Classification (NCBI taxonomy): domain Eukaryota; kingdom Metazoa; phylum Chordata; class Mammalia; order Artiodactyla; family Bovidae; genus Litocranius; species Litocranius walleri. The sequence continues at coordinate 56,685 of SJYG01001611.1, read as the reverse complement.
TGGCATTCTACAATAATTTCTTTCTTTCTACCTGTTTGCTAAGCCTATTCAGTGAGTCTCTTGGTCTAGGTACCTGTGAGAATCCTCTTAAATTCACTTTGGTTTTTTGTAAATTGTTTTTTTCAACCCTTAGGAAACAAGCAAAGCAGTGAATGCTTAATAATAAATTAACATGAAAAGTGCACTAATTCATTTTAGAAAGATTTTTCTACTGGAAGCTTTTTCCAGTTAACCTTCCATCTCCCATTACAGAAAATTAAATTAACAAGAATGTCCAATTCCCCAAGCAAGCTGGTCAATTCATATTTCAATGTAAAGCAAAGTTAATATTTACGGTCGTTAATCTAATTTTTCTCTAGAGAGTCTATTCATTTGATTAATGTTTCTCCTTGTAACTCTCTCACTTACCTTGTGAATCCCTCCAATCCAGTTTTTTCCTTGTCTGGGAATGATTTATGAATTTCTGCCCCGAGTATAAGGAAATGTTCATGCGAGTGGTCCATAGCATACATATCACAAAGGAGCTACTCATGGGACAAGGAAATCCACATCATTTTTCTCTTCATCTAAAGCAGGGTAGTTAGACATCCATGAAATTTTGGTTAGTGTACCAGCACTGGATGGACAATACTGATTGGTCATAATATTGTATAATATATGATATCAGTTGTTCGGTTTAACTGTGAACCCAGTGTCGTGTTCTTTCACCAAGTTTGTAGATGTAATAAGTTTCCTCAAAGCTTGTGGAGCATTCTCTAGGTTCCAGGGAAGCTAGAGCCATGTTTCTCAAATCACAGTCCATGATGATCTTTGAGTTTAGACTGATGGGGTATAACAGAGGCAGCCTTTGGCCAAATTCAGAGCAACTCTGCCAGACATCCCAATAATATGAGGGTGTGGTGTACACAGCACATAGCCCTCAGAGTCATCTGGACTGCACCCCCCTGATGGTTCACACTGTGGCATCACTGGTGGTAAGAGACTAAAACTCATGCCTATCTGCCTGCTGCCTCTGGCTGGCCTTCCCATGGTGCCAGACACCTGGGGGTAGGGGGACCCACGGATGAGGGAGCCACGGCAGTCCTGCCCACTGCCTCATAACAAGTGCTGTCTTCTCAACTCCTGTACAAGGCAGCAGCAGCCACACCAGGGCTTGCTGCCCTCCTTGCCAACCTCCGGAAGTCAACAGTAGCTTTCTCCACAGTCATTCCCACTTGGTAAAGTGGCCCAGAGGTGAGACTGGGAAGAGGCCCAGGTGCCAAGGCCTGCCTGACAAAGCGGAATGAAGAGTTCAGGGGGAGGCACCGGGGCTGTCTGAGTGAGAGACGGTCCCAGTGTAGGTGTGTGACTGGAGGCTCGACCTCTTCTAGTTGGCACTAGCTTCTCTGAAATGGGCTGGGGAGCCCTGTGAGCCATTCACAAGACCAGGAACTGTATTACTGAGAAGCCCTGTGAGCTGCTGACAAGAAGAGGACACAACCAATGCCTGACCTCTGCCCTCTTCTGCTTACAAGGAGAAACCTGGGTGATTTTTCATTGACTGAGTTTCCACAGGCTCCCCTCCCCAGTGATCTGGTGAGTACCCTGTGAGAATCATTCATGTTGTTAGCTCTCACCTCATGGAAAGTCAGAAAACTCCTTTTTGGCCAAAAGGAAGAAAAAGAAGACCCCTGCCTGAGACATTTGCGCCACTCTCTAATGGACCAGGTGGGCCAGGAACTAATGTGGCTCAGCTGCCCTGGCCTGGAGGTAGTCCTGTCTGACTGCCTGTGGGATATTCTGACTGAGGAGGGGCTAACTGTCTCAAGCACAAGCCATTGCAATTCAAGGGGGAACTCAGTTATATCAGAGTCCATGCCATCTGGACGTCTCCTCTTTTGGTCTTTAAAGGAATCCATTAATCTGGTAGTGGTTCCAAATTTCCTGAACTGGAAATCTTATCTGGGTCAAATCTTGTGCCATATCACTCCAACCGCTCTCTCAGTTGTTGTTTAGTCACTAAGTCGTGTCTCTTTTTCAGCTCCATGGACCATAGCCTGCTAGGCTCCTCTGTCCATGGGATTTCCCATGCAAGAATATTGCAGTGGGTTGCCATTTCCTTCTCCAAGGGATCCTCCCTACCCAGGGATCGAACCCATGTCTCTTGTGTCAGTTGCATTAGCAGGTGGATTTTTTTTTTTACCACTGAGCTTCTTGGTAAGTTCTTGCCCCCTTGGTAGTTGGAAACAAATCCAAAACAGAGCATCTAAGGTATTGGCAATGAAATGTCCACCATACCTAAGGACAGTCTGTCAGGGTGCATCCTGCAGAAACATTTAATCTTCTAGGTAATACAGCTTAGACCCAAAACAAGCTGGGCGATGGGGAAAGTTGGCCCTTCCAATGGTCACAAACTAGGGTGACCTACCTAGGCTTCATTCTCACAGAAGGTCAGAGAAGCCTACTCCAGGAAAGGAAATTAGCCATTTTCAGTTTTGTCCCTCCTAAACTGGAAGACAGCTTAGAGATTTCCTGGGCATGGCCAGGTTTTGCTGTGTCTGAATCCCTAACTATGATCTAATAGCTTGGCCTCTATATAAAATGTTAAGAGGAAAAGACAATGATCCTTTTGAATGGAATTCAGAATGTGAAGGGGCCTTTCAAGAACTGGAAAAGCAATTATTTTAGGCCCCTGCCATGGCCCTCCCAGACTTAGCTAAATCCTTTGACCTTCATATTCATGAGAGAAGGGGACTTGCCTTTGAGGATATTAGCTCAAAAACTGGGATCGCTTACTGAGGTGGTTGCTTATTTCTCTAAACTATTGGATCAGACTGGTAAGGGACGGCCTCTTTGCCCATGGGCAGTAGCAGCTACTACAACCCTGCCAAAGGGGGCTGAAAAGTTAATGTTCAGTCAGCCAATCATTATATGGACTCCACACCAGGTTCATCTGTGGTAAGTTCTAAGGGAATGGAATGGCATCCCTCAGGTCAAGTCCAGACAACCCAGGGGATACCGTAAAAACCTGACACGTGCTAAACCCTGCCACCCTGCAGACTGCCATCCTACCCATAGAAACAGGGCTCCTGGAGAATAATTGTACAGAAACCATACATACCATCTATTCCAGTTGCCCCAGCCTAGGAAGTGGTCCTCTCCCAAGTGCCTAAAAGGACTGGTTCATAGATAGAGCAGTTTTATGAGAGCGGTGAAAAGGCTAGCGGGATACACATTAGCCTCCCTGACCCAAGTCATAGAGGCACTATCCCCAGGGACTTCGGCCCCAAAGGCCAACCAGATTTCCCTCACTCGGGCCTTATAGCTCAGGTCAGGGGAGACCTTGAATATTTATATAGATTCTCAGCATGTGTATGCCATCCTACACACACCAGGGCTATTTGAGAAGAAAGAGGCATGCTCACTGTTGAGAATAAAAAGGCAAAACAAGGCTTAAGGGTATTGATGCTCTTCAAAGCGGTAAAGCTTTCAAAAAGGTAGCACTGATTCATTGTAGGGGTTGCCAGAAGGGGGATAATATAGAGGTTATAAAGGGAAACAAGAAGGAAGATGCAACTGCCAAAAGGGGGGCCCAAGACCCTGCAACTTGGCAACTATCCCTCATACCTCAAAGGCCAGCTCCATCCAACTACTCCCCAATCTACACAAAGGAAGAATGAAGAGCCCAAATATGGAGTTTCAGTAGAGATCTAGGAGGCCATGGGCAACTAGTTAACGAACATGGGTGATACTTCTTTCCTCAAACTTCAGCTTGTCCAGCTGCCAGGGAGGCTTATCAAGGAACTCATTGTGGGAGGGTAGCTCTATATAACTCAGCAGCTGAGATCATGGTAACTCCAGGTGTGAAAAGTATAATCAGTTAGATGACTGAGAGGTGCTCCATCTGCACAATGAACAACTCCAACACCAGACCCCAACCCCTCCCCCGGATAAGGCCCGACCGACCGGTCAGACATATCCTGGGGAAGACTGGAAGGCTGATTTCACTGTCATGCCGCGAGCATCTGGCAACTTCAGGTATCTCCTGGTGCTAGTGGATACATTTTCAGGGTGGATAGAAGCATTCTCCACTAGACCTGAAACTGTAGCCAAAAGGGCTAAATAGTAAAGGAAAATAATCCCCAAGTTTTGGCTCCCAGGATCCCTACAAAGTAATAATGGTCCAGAATTTGTGTCTCAAGTGATGAAGAGATAAGGAGTCCATATAATGGATCTTGCACTCATCCTGGGGGCCCCAGTTGTTGGGGAAAGTAGAGAGATCCAATCAGAACTTGAAGCAGGCCTTTAGGCAAGTTGTGTCAAGAAACAGAAGAAAACTGGTTCAAGTTGCTTCTATTTATCCTGTTTCTTATTCAGTTAACTCCATGAGATAAAGTTAAGTGCTCACGAGAGAGGGGACGTATGTATACTTATGGCTGATTCACATTGATATATGGTAGAAATCAATACAACCTTGTAAAGCAATTATCCTCCAATTAAAAATAAAAATTTAAAACATGGAGAAAAAAAAGTTAAGTGCATTTGAACTCATGTATGGTCCACCTATTCCCAAGCCTGAGGGAAGGGACAGAAACCTTAACTGCCTTGAAATGGAACAACTCAAGTGTGCCCTTCAGGCAGGAGAAACCATGAAAGCCCTCAGGAAATAGAATAACCAGGTGCTGCCTGCATCCACTGACCTGGCCCTACACTACTTCTGGCAGGAGACTGGATAACCTAAAAATCTAGAGAAATGGCAGCCTGCAAGTCCAATTCAGTCCAAAGGAGAATGGACCCCACTTCGTGATCCTAACCGCCCATTCCATCCTGAAGTTGCTAGGGTCACTCTGTGGTTACATCACGTGAGTGAAGAGGCCCCCAAGCCCCAACCTCTGGAGAAACAACCTGGGACAATGAAACCCCTTGACTACTCATGAAAACCTCTCTGACGTGAGGCTTCTCTTGCAGAAAACAACAGAAGTGTGATCAGGGATATTCAGGCCTTGGCAGTAAGCCTCAACATCAGGGCACATGTAGCCTATAGGCAAAATACCTAGGTGGGCTTCCCAGGTGGTGCTAGTGGTAAAGAACTCACCTGCCTATGCAGGAGATGTAAGAGACTCGGGTTCGATTCCTTGGTTGGGAAAATCCCCTGCAGGAGGCATGACAACCCACTCCAGTATTCTTGTCTGAAGAATCCCCATGGACAGAGGAGTCTGGTGGGTTACAGTCTACGGGATTGCAAAGAGTCAGACACAACTGAGTGTCCAACACAACACAAAAGACCTAAATAATGGCATTTTTAGGAAAACAATTTCAATGTGATCATATTCTCTTGTGATCAAATTTGAATGTGATCATATTCTTTTGGGCCATGTATTTTGAATTAATTGATTAGTTAATTAATTTTGATTAACATATAATTGATATTCAGTATTATATATTACAGGCATACAATACAGTGATTCATAATTTTTAAAGGCTGCATGCGTGCTAAGTCACTTCAATCCTGTCCAGCTCTTTGCGACCTCACCGACTATAGCCTGCCAGGCTCCTCTGTTCATGGTTTTCTCCAGGCAAGAATACTGGAGTGGGTTACCATGCCCTCCTCCAGGGAATCTTCCTGACCCAGGGATCCAACCAGGGTCTTTGGCACTGCAGGTGAATTCTTCAGTCTGAGCCACCAGTGATACTGCGAAAGTTAGGCAAAAGATGGCGGCTCAGGGATACCAACAGTCAGGGCTGAGGTCTAGTGAGCCTCAAATGTACCTAAAGGCAACTGAGAAGTTCTGCTCCTCTACCCAGGGGTGTGACATTGCCGGAAATCAACAGAAAGCAGAAGATGGACTTGTGCCCCTCAATACCCCTCAAGAATAAGGAGCAGGACAAAAGACAGAAGAGAGATTTGTCACTGGCAAAGCCCACTAACAATTCCCAGGCAGTAAAAATAGAATGTGGTAGTAAAATAGTCTAAGCTGTTTCTTTTTTGTGTGTGTGCTTCATTTAGTTTCACTTGCTTAAAGGGTGCTGTGTGCAAAGGTCTTGTTCCCAGCACTTCAAACAAGTTCCTAGGGTGAAATGGCTGCACCCGTACCTCAACTCTGTGTGTACAGAGACTCCGCTCGTAACACCCAATTCAAGATGGCGGCGGAGTGCCGCCATTAGAGACGCTGCGCTCCTCACGGTGATCTGGACGGGGGCGGGGCGGGGCAGAGCTGCGCATGCCTCGTGAGAACTCTGCCCCGTCCCAGCTGATTAAATCCGTATAAAGCAGCACCCCCTTCTCCCCCCACAGTTGGTCTTCTGGGGAGAGCAGGGGCTCTAGGAGTTGAGCTCACATCTTCATTCTTTGATCAAATAACAAAGCTTCTGAACCAAACTGTAACTTGTTCTATCAGTGTTAGTGACACCAGGCAAAAGGGCCTTTGTTGGGGACTGACTTGGGAGGGTTGGTTAACAAAGAAAATTTTGGAAGAAAGCAAGGTTGAAAGATCCATACTATCTGGTTTCACAACTTCCTAAAAGTCTTGTTTAATCAGCTCTGTGGTACTGGTAAAAAGATAGATTTATAGCAGTCAAAACTGCAGTATTCGTAAAAAGATAAGTAGGTAGATCAGTGAAGCAGAATAAAGAATCCAGAAATAAACCCATACAAATATGATCTATTTATTGAGTTTTGACAAAAGGGTAAATGCAATTCAATGGAAGAACAGTCGTTTCAACAAAAGGTGCAGGAATGGGGCTTCCTGGTGGTCCAGTGGCTAAAACTCCCAGCTCCCAGGGCAGGGGTCCTGGGTTCAATCCCTAGTCAGGGAACTAGATCTGGCATGCCACAACCAAGACCCAGTGCAGTCAAATAAATGAACAAATATATTCTTTAAAAAGGCGAAGAAACAACTGGATGCCCAAATGCCATGAAAGTGAATCTCAAACCATGCTCCAAACTTTATACAAAAGTTAACTCAAAATGGGTCATGGGCCTAAATACAAAAGGTAAAACTGTAAAACTTTGAAGAGAAAACAGAGGAGAAAATTGTTTGAAAATTTGTCTACCTCTGAGTTTGAGGTAGACGTGGAGTTCTTAAATAGGATAGCAAAAGCATGATTCCCAAAAGAAAAAACTAATAGATGGAACTTGATAAATATTTCAGTCAGTTTAGTTCTGTTGCTCAGTCGTGTCCGACTCTTTGCAACCCCATGGGCTGCAGCCCCATGTCAGGCTTTCCTGCCCATCACCAACTCTCAGAGCCTGCTCAAACTCAAGTCCATTGAGTTGGTGATGCCTTCCAACCATCTCATCCTCTGTTGTCCCCTTCTCCTCCTGCCTTCAATCTTTCTTCCAGTGAGTCAGTTCTTCGCATCAGGTGGCCAAAGCATTGGAACTGCAGCTTCAGAATCAGTCCTTCCAATGTATATTCGGGACTGATTAACTTTAGGATTGACTGGTTTGATCTCATTGCAGTCTGAGGGACTCTCAAGAGTTAAAATTTAAAGCACTGCAAATATAAGTCATAGATGGGAGGAGTATTTGCATATCACAAATCTGACAAAGGATTTTTATCCAAAATATATAAGGAAATTCTCTAAATTCAACAATAAGGAAAACACAACTGGAAAAAATGGACAGAAGATTTTAACAGATATTTCATTAAAGAAGTTAATACATGGGTGTCAAATAAACACATGGAAAGGTATTCAATATCATTATTTGTTACAGATATGCAGATAAACAAAAAAAAATTGTGGGTGTTTGTGCTAAGTCTTTCAGCTGTATCTGATTCTTTGCTACCCTATGGACCATAGCCCTCCAGGCAAGAATACTGGAGTGAGTTGCCATGCCCTCCTTGAGAGCATCTTTCCCACCCAGGGATCAAATCCACATCTCTTACATCTCCTGCATTGGCAGGTGGGTTCTTTACCACTAGCACCACCTAGGAAGCCCATGAGAATGGGCTATTAGAATGTACCTGATGTGAAGAGTTGACTCATTGGAAAAGACTCTGATGCTGGGAGGGACTGGGGGCAGGAGAGGAAGGGGATGACAGAGGACGAGATGGCTGGATGGCATTACCAACTCGATGGAAATGAGTTTGAGTGAACTCTGGGAGTTGGTGATGGACAGGAAGGCCTGCGTGCTGTGATTCATGGGGTTGCAAAGAATCAGACATGACTGAGCGACCGAACTGAACTGAACTGAAAACTAAACAAGCTGACAAGCCCTAGAGATGCTGAGGATGCAAAGCAATAAGAACTCGTACATTGCTGATAAAAATACAAAGTGGGACAGCAACTTTATGAGAAACTGCCAGTTTCTCATAAAGTTAAACAGATTTATCATACTACCCCACAATCCCACTTTTAGGTATCTATCCAAGAGAAATGGAAATTTGTGTTCACCCAAAAGCCTCTATGCAAATATTTACAACTAGAAACAACCCAAAGGTCCTTCAACTAGTGAATGGATAAACAAACTGCAGAACATCCATATAGGGGAACAATACTCAGTAACAAAGAATGAACTATTGATAGAGTCACCAAAATGGATGACTTTCAAAAGCACTTTTCTAAGTGAAATAGCCATATTCAAAGGCTACATTCTGCACTATTCTGTTTATATGACAGTCAAAAAGGGGTGAAACTATAGGGATAGAGAATAGACTAGGGATCTCCAGGAACTAAGGAAAAGGGAAGTTTTTGACTACAAACAGTAGCATGTATGATGGAGCTTTTTAAGGTTATGGAACTGTTCTATTATAATTGTGGTGGTGGTTACAGGGCTTTTTATGTTTGTCATGACTCAGAACTCTATGCCCAAAAGTATGAAGTTTACTTATGTGAATTAAAAGAATCTGATTAACAACGGCCAACAAATTCAAACTGGTATTTATTAAGCACCTATTATAGTAGGGCCTGGACTAGTGGTATGAGGAAAACAAAGTAAGCTCCTTCTCTCCATAGGCACCAGTCCACTGCAAGACACAAACAGGTACACAAATAACTACTGTTTACTTAGAATATGTGCCTAACACAGGAACAATGAAGGTGTAAATGGAGAAGACTGGATTCTTACAAGGAGAATTGTAAGCTTGGAGAACTGTAAGGCTGAATTGCAGCAGAAATAAATCAGATTGTATGCTCATCAAAAATCAGATGGGAACAAGTTATGAGGGTGGGAAAATGTGATTACTGATCAGAGAGGGTAAGGTAATAAAAGCAAACTCTAAACGTAATGAGATTGAATCAATGCATGTAATGCTATTTTTAAAAAAAAAGGCTAGTCAAATAATTCAATACTGATTCCCCACCATGAAGGGAAATGAACAGATAAAGCTTGAGGTATGAAGTTGTGTTGACTTTAGATTCCACGAGCAATTTCTTTATCTATTCTGCCCCCATAAAAAAAGGCTCCCTTTTCAACTGTTGAGGACTTATTTAACTCTCTGATTTTCAGCTTTTATCACCTCTAAGAACATGGAAAAATATTCTAACATTGTTTTGATGTTTAAATAAGAATGTGTTAAAATGGCTAACAAAAAATCATGTACTTTATAGGTTGCTATAACATTTTTGTGAAGCTTGTCTTTTTTTTTTTTTTAACAAGGTGGTTTACACAAATTTTAAGTGATTTTAGTTATCAGTTTGCTTAATAATTTATAATTATACATAATTTAAATCATTTAAATATTAAAATACCTCATGTACTTTCATTATTAAAAAAAAAAAAAGGCTCCCTACTGATAGAAGAAAAGGGCAGGTCTCCTGTAAGGGGATTATAAAGGTTATTATCAGGAGAGACCTCTGCCTCTTCTGAGTGTGAGGGAGTCATCTGGTAGCTAGAACCTAGAGAGGATGTTGGTGACAAAGAGGTATAAAATGAAACTCTCCCTTTATAGCATCATGTGTTTGGGATAGAGGTTCTCAAATCATGGCCCTAGGATAGCCACAAAACTTCATTTGGGAACTTGGAGATACAGGCTTTATGCCCAAACTACTGAATCAGAAACTCTGGGGTTAGGCCTAGCAATCTCTGACTCAGCAAGCCCTCTGTGTAATTCCAGTGAATATCTGAGGATTTTGAGAGTTTGAGAAGATGTCAAAACTGAATGCTAGGGACTTTCCTGGTAGTCCAGTGGTTAAGACTTCTTCCAACACAGAGGGTGGCAATTGGATCTCTAGGCAGGGAGATAAGATCTCATGAGCCTGTCAGTCAAAAAACCAAAACAAAGAAACAAAACAGAAGCAATATTGTAACAAATTCAATAGAGACTTTAAAAATGGTCCACATTAAAATCCTAAACAAACAAACAAACAAAAAAACCCTGAAGAATGCTATACTTAACCATAGTAACTGGCTGAAGCTGAAAAAGGAGCATCAAGTTCTAGTGAGCCCTCACCCAGACTCTCCAGACCAATGAACAATGGGGCTCGTTAAATCAATCACATAAGACCGAGGGTCTTGCTCCATTCTATCCAAAGAAGTAGTTTTCAGTGCTTACTTGGCATAACTACCTTGAATCTTTGTAAAGCACTTACAAAATTCTGACTTTTCCTTCTAAGTAGTCACTGAATTTGTTTTTGTTTTTAACTGATTAGTGTTATCTTGTCAAAGCAATAAACTTTGCTTTCTTCTTCTTCTTCTTTTTTTTTTTTTTTTTTTACTGTTAAAGCTCTGGTGGTCTTTGTTTCATTTACAGAGAACAGGCAGTCAACAGTGACTCTGTTTTCTTTTTCATCCCTGAACAAGTTGTTTAGAATTGGAAGTCCTATATTCTAACCCTTGTGTCAACCCAAATTGCTGGAAGGCCTTGGGCAAACTAGTTAACATCCCTGGGAGTCAGTTTTCTCATCTGTAAAGAGCAAGGAAGTAATTATCCTACCCGCCTCAACTGGCATAATGGCTGTGAAGCTGCTTACTGAAGGGAGAAGCAGATGCCCGTGCAATTACCATTTTGTGGGCCTTTCTCAATACTGCACTCAGCACCCTCAGTTTTCCTCCCTGTCATCAGAGCAGCCCACAAGGAAAGCCTGTAGCCTGAGCATGGTCCAGTCTCCTCTGATGGTCCAGCCTGCAGGCAACTGTCATTGTTTTAGAATTACACTGAGTGAATGAAACAGTAGAAAACATTTCAGCCTGAGGGATCATCGATAAAAACATTAGATGATTGTAGGAATACATTACGGACTTTGCATCAGAACCTGGAAACGACCTGGCAAGCTGCTGTGAGGTTTACAACAAAAAATATTCTTCAGATGGCTTGAAATAAGCAATTGGGTTACAGTAAGTCTTCTGAGATTCACTCAACTGCGATCCAATTAAGTGTTCTCCACTCAGAGTATCTCATTATCTGACACAAACAAATAGGGTACGGCTGATGCCAGTATCCAGTGGTCCTAGGAAATCAAACTGCTGCTTCTGGTGTCGTGGTTTAGTCGCTAAGTTGTGTCTGTATCTTGGAACCCGTGAACTGTAGCCCACCAGGCTTCTCTGTCTATGAGATTCTCCGGGCAAGAATACTGGAGTGGGTTGCCATTTCCCTCTCCAGTGGATGTTCCTGACCCAGGAATCGAACCCGGGTCTACTATATTACAAGCAGACTCTTTACCAACTGAGCTACGAGGGAAACATAAACTGCTGCTTTTGGTAAGTAGGTGGTAATTTATGTTGAATTATTTGTTAAAGGCCAAATTAGTCCTTATAATTCTTTCTGAAGAATTAAATGTTTTTCTGCTTAAATAACATTCTGATCCAAAACAATTTTACTACAGTAATGTATCTGACATAGGAATGATCCTGACACTTTCCCAGCGCCTTTATGAATAAGAGGATCTTTCTAAAGCATGCTAATGTTGAAAAGAAAGTAGATTTCTAGGCTTGGCTTTAAAGAGGCAAGCAGATAATAAGTTCAGTGAAGAAGGGAAAATAACAGCATTTATCTAGCACTTACTGTGTGGCAGGCACTGCACGAAATGATACACATTAACCTTATCCTGAAAATAATCTGTGAGCTGAGTATATTTACCTCATTTTAAAAGACTAGGACACTATGGTTCAGAGCAGTTAAGTATCTTCCCCAAAGTCACACAGCACACAGTTTAGGGCAGAGTTGAGATTCAAATTCAGTAGGTGCTCTTGGGCTTCCCAGGTATGCCTACTAATGCAGGAGACACAAGAGACATGGCTTTGATCCCTGGGTTGGTAAGATCCCTTGGAGGAGGGCATGGCAATCCACTTCAGTGTTCTTGCCTGGAAATCCCATGGACAGAGGAGCCTGGCAGGCTACAGTCGGTAGGGTTGCAAAGAGTTGGACACGACTGAAGCAACTTAGCAGGCTCACAGGTGGTCCCTTATCTAGACCGCTGCAGCAGCCCCTGTGCCAGATGGCCTCCCTGTGCTCCTCCACACCCTCTCTATACGTGTCTCCATTTCACTCTGTTCCCACAAAGGGTGCCCCAGCTTGCTTGCTGGTTTCCAGCTGTGTTTGGCCAATAGAGATTATTGGCAGGAGGTGAGAAAGGCAAAGGTTTTTATGCTCCCCTCCCCAGCTCTCTCCTACTCCACCAACCAAAAGTCTTAGCTCCTCTCCACACAGGACGCTTCCTCTGTGTTTTGATAACCACTCACTCCTCTGAGGGCCCTACACCCTGGCTGCACCTCAACTCGCCCAGTTCGAGTGTGCCTACAGTTACAGTGAATTTTATCTCCACCAGCTTATAAGACATCAAAGCTTGGAAATGACAGATTGTCCAATTTGTTGTTGTTTCGTTACTGGTTCTGGTTCAAATGAAGTCGCTGAATGATGGACACATTCTGTGTGTCCTCCACGTGTCTGACCTGAATAACTCCTGGTTCAGCATTTAGACAGTGTCTCTACTGCTGGCTCCAGCTCCCTGAGAGAAACCAAACGGTTTTATGAGCAAAAACGTCTCATTGGCCCATATGTAGTTTCTGAATTATGGCATTCTTAGTTTGGTGAAAAATAATAACAGAACCTGACATTTAAACAAAGTTCTATAGCATTACATTTATTACTTTCTATTTAAGGGTGCATTAGAAACTAGATGCATGCCCAGAAGAAAACAGCTGAATTCAAAGCTTAAGTTATTTTTTTTTTAAGACAGGTAATGACTGAACTCTCATCAAGACATAATAGCTGATGGTCTTTCCTCTGAACCATTTTCCTGAAGCTAATGAAACTGGTCTATCTGGGCAGTTGCTAACTCACTCCTGTTTTCTGAGTGAGTTCATTATCTGTGACTTCAGAAGAATAAAGAGGAAAGAGAAGCAGACTGTTACATAGGACAGATGCAATGAGTGGTTCTGCACAGTAATGCTACATAGGCAGAAGTAAAATAAAATCTTTGGTGATCAGCAAATGTAATAGTCCTAACATTTTCACAGCTGTCACTCTTAAAGTCTAACGGCATGCATGGATGAGCAATAATTTTTTAAACTTGATTTTATCACATTTTTGTGCTTGAAATGACAAAGCATTTTGGAATCATCCTCTTACCTGAATATAGTTATTCTATTATTAGATAATTATAGCACTTAATGAAAGAAAGGAAGATAGAAATGAGTAATATTCTTAAATATTTTTAATTATAAACTGTCCCCTTTAATCTCTAGCAATACTTCTAACCTCAGCATCTACTTTGTCTGATACTAATTTAACTATATTAGATATACTTTGATTAGTATTTGGGTAGGATAGCTTTTCTTATCCTTTTATTTTTCAGTCTTTATCTTTTCATCTAATGTGTGGCTCTGATTAATAATAGCACATAGCTGGTTTTTGTGTTTTTATTTGGTCTGGCAAACTGTCTTTTAATCGGCTCATAGACCGTTGACATTAAAATAATTAATAGTTAATGATACAGTTTAAGTCTAATGCTTGCTTTTTCTCTCCTATCTGTCCTCTTGTGTTTTTCCCTTTATTTCTAATTTTTGCCTTCTTTTGGAGTATGGAAACATTTTTTTTATTATCCCATTTTTAGTTATACATTCTTACATAGTTTTTTTTTTAAGTTGTTGCCCTAGAGATTTAGCAGGTAAAGAATCCACCTGCAATGCAGGAGACACAGGAGATGCAGGTTCAATCCCTGGGTCGGGAAGATCCCTTGGAAGAGGAAAATTACAACCCACTTCAGTATTCTTGCCTGAAAATCCCCACATACAGAGGAGCCTGGGGGGCTACAGTCCAAAGGGTGGCAAAGAGTCGGACACGACTGAGCGACTAAGCACACGCACACAGGCTAGATATTACAATATGCCTTCTTGATGTATTGTGAGGTGAGGTGAGGTGAAGTCGCTTAGTCGTGTCCGATTCTTTGCAACCCCGTGGACTGTAACCTACTAGGCTTCTCTGTCCATGGGATTCTCCAGGCAAGAATACTGGAGTGGATTGCCATTTCCTTCTCCAGGGGATCTTCCTGACCCAGGGATCGAACCTGAGTCTCCCGCACTGGGGGCAGATGCTTTAACCTCTGAGCCACCAGGGAAGCCCCTGATATATTGTAGTCTTCCTTAAATGAATATTTTTGGTTTTACCACTTTCTAAAGACGGCAAGAAACTTTGCAGCAGTTAAACTGCATTTGACACACTCCCACAGTTTGTGCTATTGTTTCCATGTATTTTATTTCTACATATGTGGTTATTATTGTTTTGATGCAAACAGTTAGCATTCTTATATTTTTAACCACATGTTTACCTTTGTCAGTGCTCTTCCATCTGAGACCGTTTTCTTTCAACCTGAAGAACTCGGTGTTCCTTTTGGTTTACAGCTGCTGGCACTGAATTCTCTCAGGTTTTGTTTGTCTGGAAACAACTGTACTTAACCTTCATTTTTATTTTTACATCTGTATTGTGGCATGATTTACATGTAATAAAATTCACCCACTTTTAGATGTATAGTTTGATGCATTTTGGTAAATTTTATGTATGCATGTACAGAGTCCTGCAGGCAGCCTCCACAATCCAGTTTCAGTACACTTTCTCACCCACCAAAAGCTCCCTTCTGCAGTCCATTCTTTCCCCTAGAAACGACTAATTTGCTTCAGGTTGTTATAGTTTTGCCTTTTCTAGAAGTTCATATAAATGGAATCATACAGTGTGATAATACTTTTGCAACTCGCTTCCTTCATTTAGCATGATGCTCTTGAGATTCACCCAGGCTGTTACATGCATCAGTAGTTCATTTCTCTTAATTGTTGAGTAATATTCTATTGCATGGGTGTACTATATTTTGATTATTCATTCACTAGATGACGAACATTAGTACTGTTACCATTTGTGGTTATTATGAATGCTTATGCTATATTCATATACAAGTTTTATGAGGACATAGCTTTACTTTTATTAGGTAAATATCTAGGAATGAAAAGGCTGGACTATATGGTACTTACACGTAGTGCCAAACTGATTTTTGAAGTGACCGTGCCATTTTGCATTCCTGCTTATAATGTATGAAGACCAGCTTCTCCATATTCACCCAATCCTAATATCATCAATCTTTTAAATTTCAGTTACCCCTCTGGCATCTTTTCATGGGCTTGTGGACCATTAGCATATCTTTTTTGGTAAAATGTTTGCTTAGATCTTTTGTGTTTTTGTGAAGTCTTGAGAGTTATATAATCTGAATACAAGTCCTTTATCATATACATATTTTGTTTTGCAAATATTTTCTTTCTACCTGCAGTTTACCTTTTCATTTTCTTAATGCTGTCTTCTGATATTAGTATGGTGGGTTATACTGAATGATTTTGAAATATTGAACTAACATCACATTGCCAGGATAAGTGCTCTTGATTGTGGTATATTATTCTTTTTAAACATTATAGGATTCAATTTGCTAATATCTTGTGGGAATTTCTGTGTTTCTAAGTTATATTAGTCTCCAGTTTTCTTTCCAAGTATTATCTTTATCTGATTTTAGTATCTGGGTAAAGCTGTCCTCATAAAGTAAGTTGGGAAGTGTTCTGGAAGAAATTGTGTAGAAATAATGTTATTTATTTTTTAACCGTTTGGCAAATGAAACCAAGTGAAGCAGTGAAATCATATGGGCTTGTGGCTTTCTTTTTTTGAAAGATTTTAAACCATGAATTCAATCTCTTTAATATCTATTTACTTTTTAGTACATATCATAGTAATTTTCAAGAAATTAGTCTATTTAATGAAAGTTGTTGATTTTTTGTGTGTTCTTTATAGTATCACCTTAATATTCTTTTAATGTATGTAGGGTTTATAGTCATTTTCTCTTTCATTCCTGATACTGGCAAGCCCTGCCCACTGCTTCACACACCCCTCTGTCTCACTCTCTTTCTGGCTAAAGATTTATCAGTTTTATTGAGTTTTTTGCTTCACGATATTTTTCTATTGGGTTTCTGTTTTAAATTTCATTGCTTTTTCTCTTCTCTTTATTTTTCCATCCTTCTGCTGTTTGGGGTTGATATGGCTCATCTTCTTAAAAGGTTCTCAAGGTGGAAGTTTAGATTATTGATTTGAGAACTTTCTTCTTTGCCAATATAAACATCTAATGCTATAAATCTCTCTCTAAGCAATGCTTTAACTGCATCCACAAATTTTGATGTGTTGTATTTTCATTTTTGTTTAGTTCTAGATATTGTCTTGGAGAAGGAAATGGCAACTCACTCCAATGTTCTTGTCTGGAGAATCCCAGGGACGGGGGAGCCTGGTGGGCTGCTGTCTATGGGGTCACACAGAGTCGTACACAATTGAAGTGACTTAGCAGCAGCAGCAGCAGCAGCAGATATTGTCTAATTTTTGCTTTAGAAAGTATTTTAAATAATTCAAAAAGAGAAGAGCATATTTACCTATGTACTTATTATTTTTGTTGCTCTCTCTTCATTTCTGATATCCCAAGTTTTCTTCTTCTGGTATTATTTTTTTTCATTCTGAAAGGTTTCCTTTAGCAGTTATTTTGGGGCAGGTCTCTTGGCTCTTAGTTTTCTTTCACTGAGTCTGTCTTTATTTCACCTTATTTCTTGAAGGCATTTTGCTGGATATAGAATTCTGATTTGACAGTGTTTTTTCTTTTTTTCACTTTAGGGATATTGTTTCACTTTCTTCTGTCCTCCATAGTATCTAATAAGAATTCCACAGTCATTTGAATTATTGTTTGCCTATAAATAATGTGTTATTTTTCTCTGGTCACTTTGCCATTAATTTATAAGTTTGCTTACAATGTGTCTGGGCATAGATTAATTTGGGTTTATCCTGTTGAGGTTTGCTGAGTTTCTTGAGCCTAGAGATTCACATCTTTCACAAAATTTGGGAACAGGTTAGCCATTATTTCTTCAAATATTTTTTTACACTGCACTTTCATCTTTTCTGAGACTCTGACAACATCAATGTTAGATCTTCTGGTGCCATTCCACAGATATCTGAAATTCTATTCATTAAAAACAAAAACAACTTGGGAATTCTCTGGCAGTCCAGTAGTTAGAACTCTGCACTTTCACTGCTGAAAACCTGGGTTCAATCTTTGGTCAGAGAACTAAGATTCCACAAGCTGTGAGGCATGGCACCAAAAAAAAAAAATAACAACACAACAAAACCAACTTTCTTCCCTCTGTTGTTCACTTTGGGTAAATTCTTTTGATTAGCTTACAAGTTAATTTACAGTTTCCTCTGCTATTTCTATTCTACTGTTGAGCCCATTCAGCTTTTTCTTTGTTTATGCTTTTTAAATTCCCCTTTGTTTCTTTCTTATATCCTCAATTTCTTTGCTGAGACCTTCTAGCTTTTTATATTTTAAGAACATTTGCCCTACTTTTTGGATCACTATTATAATAGTTGCTCTTGAAAGTCTTTATTAGATAATTCTCACTTGCATGTCATCTTGGCAGTGGCATCTCTTATTTGTCTCTTGCACAGAGTTGGACACGACTGAAGCGACTTAGCAGCAGCAGCATGCAAGGTTGAGATTTTCCTGGTTATTTGTATGCTGATTATTTTCAGATTGTATCCTGTACATTTTGAATATTATGTTATGGGATTATGGGTATTTGTTTTAACAGATAATTGAGCCAGTTGGGTTCAGGTACAAGTTCTGACCAACGTTCTGTGGTTTCAGTGTGATGGCTGATTTCAGAACAGTGCTATTCAGATCTGTCTTGCATGTGCACCACCCAGTGGCTAGTTTGAAACCTTGGTGATCTGTCCTGTAGTTCAGTTCTTAAACTTATGTGCTCCTTAGGGTCAGCATGGGCATGCGCGTATGCACTTGGAAGTGAGCCCAAGAATTCACAGGCAACTTTATAAGCCTGCTTTCCCAGTCCTCTCCCTGGGACAATCTCTTCAGCAATTTTTGGTTACCTGAAATTTTCCAACCAGAGAGTTGGAGCTGTATTTATTCACTCTGTTGCATCTTTTTGCAGTTACACTGATGTCCAGGGTCAACCAGCAGGAGGACAGAGAGAAGACAAAAAGCAACAGGAGTCTGTCCCACACAGATGATCACAGCTCCTCTGATCAGAGAGGCAAGTTCCCCTCCCTCAGCATTCAGAATCCTGCAGGTCCAGCTGTCACTACAGACACTGTCATTGCCATCATGGGCTTTCTCAGGGGCTGGGGTGTGAGAAAACGGAGAAAAGAAGAAAGAGGGCTCTCCTTGACTCCCTTGAGCATTAAGAGACCCTTCCCTGCTCTTTGAGCCAGAGCTAGAGGGTTTCTCCTGGAGCTCCTCTGTGCAGATGCCCACATTCAGGTTTTGTGCTGATTATTGGAGGAAAACGATGATAAACTGTCTACCAATTTGATGGTACTTCAAATTCTAGTCCTCTTCCCCAATTACCAACCACAATTTAATTTTCAGAGTCCTCAAAAATCTGCTCTGTATATTATGTTCAAGTTTTTTTTTTTTTTTTTTTTTAAGCTGCATCCATTGTGGTATATGCAGAATACTCTGTTGTACCTGGAATTGAAAAATTCTATCTTGTTTAAGCCACTGAATTACTGCTGGGGCCCTGGTTTCAGCAGGTAGGCCTATCCTAAATTATTAAGCCAGTTCCACCATTCCTTTGTTCTTGTACTACACCTATTCTGTAATTCTTCAACCCTGGATCAATCCTATAACCCACCTATCTGCTCCCTCCACCCAGAATGATGAGCTAGACTTATTCAACCATGTGGGCTGGTGGCCTTTTGCTTGTTAAATATCTCTGCACAGCTCTCCTGTTTTCACAGAAATTGCTATTTATATTTGTCTTGAACCTTTACAGCTATCCATTCACTCTCTCAGCACTTGTCTTTACCTCTTATGTCGTAGAGAAAACTAGGCAGCTTCTTACTGCTCACCTATAGGTATTCAATCCCTTATGTTTTAAATGAAGAGACATCCCTCCTTATACCTTCTGCTGAAGGAGCTAATGCTTCCGGTGCTCTGGATCCTATCTCCTTCTGCCTTCTTAATGTTATCCATAAATTATTATCCCCATTTCTTCCATCTTCCACTTATTTTCTCCACAGGATTCTATACTTCAGCATACAATGTGGAAAGTCTCTATCTGTTTTTAAATATTGAAAACATCTCCTAATACTCCTCCTGTATTAGATTAGTTTGATGAGGGTAATCTAACAGTTTTAACAATATTTAGATCTCTGAGACTAAACACACAAAGTACTTTTTTACTCATATAAAGTTCTGTGTGGGCTTCCCAGGTGGCGCTAGTGGTAAAGAACCCACCTACCAATGTAGGAACAACGTAGGACATGCCAGACGCGGGTTCAGTCCCTGGGTCAGGAAAATCCCCTAGAGGAGGGCATGGCAACCCAGCCCAGTATTCTTACCGGGAGAATCCCATGGACAGAGGAGCCTGGTGAGTTGGACACGATTGAAGTGACTTAGCCTGTGGGCAAAGTTCAGTGTATGTGCTCTTGGCTGGGTGGCTCTCTTGGTAGATCTCTCTTCTCTGACTCAGGGATCCAGGTTCCTTCCATCTTATGGCAGAGCCATCTTCAAGAGGTGTTCAGGGCTGCTGTAGAAGGGAAGGCAGTATGAGGTAGGTTCACTTAACTGCCTTAGCTCAGAATGCCCTACACACTTTTACTCACCTTCCTTTAGCCACATGGTTCCACCTGGAGAAATCTAGGAAATGTTGACCTTCATGGACCAAATGCCTTCTAGCATCATGAATCGCCAGTAGTCAGCCAACTATTTCATCAATCTCTAGTAGCTCCTTACCTCTAGTCTTACCATATATCCATCCACATGGAATTGATCATAGTCTTCTTACCACGGATCTGATTGTACCACTTCCCCATTTAGCACCCAGTTACTATCCACTGCCAAGTGAATGAAATCCAAACCCTTTATCAAGGTATTCAATACCATTTGGGCTCTAGCCCTTCCATCCCTGTCTCATGAGGGCTTGTCTTAGGGATTGTCCCATCACACTGCTTCCAGTTCCCAGTTACTGGGAACAAGTAACAGTTACTCTTACTTGCCTCTCTATGTTAGCACATGCTCTTCCATCTTTCTGAAACATCTCTCTTTACTGTTACCTGGTGGGAAAATTTCTACCTCTCCTTCACAATTCATTGTAAGCATCTTCCTCTGTGAACCTTGTAATCTTTATTTTTGAATTTAAGAAATTTTTATTTTATATTGGATTAAGTTGGTCAACAATGTTGTGATAGTTTCAGGTGTACAGCAAAGTGATTCAGTTATACATATACATGTTACCTACTCTTTCAAAAGTTCTCTTCCCATTTAGGCTGTTACAGAATATTGAGTAGAGTTGCCTGTGCTCTACAGTTGTTGGTTATCCATTTTAAATATAGCACTGTGTACACGTCCATCCCAAACTCCCTAACTATCCCTTCCCCCAACCCTTGGCTTCTGGTAACCGTAAGTTTGTTCTCTAAGCAGCACCTTTTTAAAAGTAGAGTTGATCATTTAGTCCCTTTATGCCACAACTGATCATCAGCAAACCTCCACAGTAGTGCTTATTTCACTGAGTTAAAATCATATTTTTACGTATCCTCTCTCTTCTTTTAAACTATGAGCTCCTTGATAGCTAGGATCATGACTTGCTATCTTAGTATCTCCAGTGCCTAAAGCAGTGTCTGTCACATGATGGATGTTTAATAAATGTTCATCTAATGAATAATTAAATGAATGAATAAATGATGTACACTTTAAAATATTTCTTAAACTTAAATTTCAGTTCAGTGTTTATTCAATATTTAAAAGTTCTTGGAGAAAGCTATGAGCTTGTGCTATATTTACTGTATCTTCTGTCAATGAAGAAGGATGGACAGTATTAAAGCCTTACAGAAATACAGTAACAGAAATTCTTGATTTGGTTAGGGGAGCTTCTTTACAAAAAAGCTAGTGAAAGTGATACAAGAATGAGCTGAAGCTACAAAGAGGTTAAAGTGACTGATTCTTACTGATGTGGAAATATTACTGAAAGATTCAACATTCTCTTTCTTTGGGAAGTCAAAGAGCACAGAGAACACTGATAAGGACTGAGAGAATTCAGGTGATTGAGATGAGAAGCTTGAGGAAACATCATTTCAGTCTGTAACATAAAAACGAATGGTGTGGGGGTGGGGGACAAGCACACTTCCTTGAGCTTTTCCCTTCTGAACCATGAAAAAATAGCTCTACCGTAATTAATATACATTTTGAATGAACTGTATTTCATTAATACTTCTTCAAAAATCATTGTTCATCTATGTTATATATACTATCTCTTAATTAACTAGACTGTTCCATTAATCAGCTCATCATTCCATCTCTGACCAGTCTATATGAGTAGAATCACTGTATATTCAAAAACAATAAATAACAAACAAAATCTCCCCCAAACCAAATATCCTGGTGCCCATGTTATCTTTTCTGATCCATAATCAGTTATAATTTCGGTGGTCTCCCGCTTGATTTGTGCTGAAACTGCCACACAGGACAAGTGGAAGGGAGTCACTGGGAAGCTGGAATGAGACAGGAATTTGTTGTTGTTGCTGTTTATTTGCTTAGCCGTGTCTGACTCTTTGGAACTCCATGGACTGTAGCCCACCAGGCTCCTCTGTCCATGGAATTTTCCAGGCAAGAATACTCCTCCTCATGGACGGAGGAGCCTGGTAAGCTGCAGTCCATGGGGTCGCAAAGAGTAGGACATGACTGAGTGACTTCACTTTTCACTTTCATGCATTGGAGAAGGAAATGGCGACCCAATATTCTCTATCAAACTGAGATAACGATCAGGAGAACTGTGCCAACTATAGGAATTGGTGCAGAGCAGGAAAGGAGGTTGAGTCTTCATTTCAGTTTTGGCCAGATACAGAAGCAACAGTGGGAGGTCTCCGTCTCCATGAATCTGGAGACCAGGGACACAAGGTCACCTTCAGAGGTGAACTATCAATAGTAAAATTCACAGACAATGGCTGTTATTAGTCACCTGTGGGAGTAAATCAAGAGACTGAAATGCATGGACCTCATGAAACTCCAATCAAGGGAAGAAATTTGGATGTAATCAGAGGAAGGCAGATCCAGAATGTGAATGCCATTGCATAGAAGATAATCAGTTGAACTGCCCATCGCCTAGGGGAAGACTGGGTGAAGGTGGGTGAGGGTGTGGGCAGAATGGGAAGTGGTCAGTGTGGACGACAGGAAATAAAAACCCCAAGGCATCTTAAGATGGTAGTGCACACCCGAGCCCTGTGCAGGGGAGAGATTCTGCCTTTTGTGGTTGCTGCGGAACAGGAGTGCCTCTTCTCATCTCTCTATAGTATCCCCTGTGCTCTGTGCTCAGCATCTGTGTTCATTCTGATCCTGGGACTGGCTGCTCTGGGCAGTGGACATAGGCTTTCAGTCCCTGGGAAGAAATGTCTTCCATTATAAATTTCTACTTTGGCTATGAGTAACTTCTTGGATTTGAGTGATTCAAGTGACCTTGCTGCTGCTGCTGCTGCTGCTAAGTCGCTTCAGTCGTGTCTGACTCTGTGCAACCCATGGACGGCAGCCCACTGGGCTCCCCCATCCCTGGGATTCTCCAAGCAAGAATACTGGAGTGGGTTGCCATTGCCTTCTCCAGTGTATGAAAGTGAAAAGTGAAAGTGAAGGCGCTCAGTCGTGTCTGACCTTCATCAACCCCATGGACTACAGCCCACCACGCTCCTCCGTCCATGGGATTTTCCAGGCAAGAGTACTGGAGTGGGGTGCCATTGCCTGGAGAATCCCAGGGACGAGGGAGCCTGCCGTCTATGGGGTCGCACAGAGTCGGACACCACTGAAGCGACTTAGTAGCAGCAGCAGCAGCAGCAAGGCATGAGCTTAAGTCTTCTCAAAACTAGCAGCTGAGGAGAAAGCAAATGCAGAAGAGACTAACAGCCGCAGCTTCTCAATGCCACGTGACTGAAGAGGGTATGCTACACAACATTTGATTTTCCTGTGTTAGAGTGTTGTGGGTTTTTTTGCCCTCACTTGAACATAAATGAATCAACTCATTCTTCAAACAAACAATACATGTTCAAGAGAACAAGATTTGGGCATTCACAAACCATTCCTCAAACCACCCTCACACCATGTATGTGCTGCTTTCCTGTGGGTGGACATAAAACAGCTGCTTGGAACTCAGACTTGGAGCCCATTTCCAAAAGTGGGGTCATGAAGGCATGGCCATAAATTGCAACAATGCTTATACTGAATACTGCAATTTACAAGGGTAAGTACATAACTTTGCCTGGAACCCAGACCAAGGAAAACTCTTCAACCCCTGCTTTGTGACTCAGGGGCCAAACAACACTCATACAAACCAGATATTCCCTAAAGACCATCTCAACAGGATGGTGCCTCATCTCCCGTGACTGTTCCCAAAGTCCCATCCAAGACAATTATCTAATCTTTGCTCAGGATTCAAATTACCTAATGTTTTTACTTCATTGGATTGAGCAGGCTCCTTTGTACATCAGTTCCTTGAGGGAATAAATAAAAGATGCTCTCATTTCAATTCCCACCCTTTCAGAGGTCTTATTACTTCATCTGTCCCACGTTCATTATAGGGGATGGTCATGAGAGCGAGTTCAGCTTTACAGTCTTTGATGGAACATATTAGCAAAATTGAGTTTTAAAAGAGAGAGAGAAATAAGCATTCTGTGCATGAAAAGAATTTTCCATTTCAGCCTGGAAATTGAAGAAAAAGACTGAAGAAATTATATGCTATTATAAAATATTCAGGAAGATAGCTGGTAGTATTTTTTCTTCTTCCAGAAGCTTTGATCCAATCATGGTTAAGGTATTGCTGAATTATACACGTAAGGTCCCAGCTCATTCTGCTGACCTCTCACTTGTTCTTTGACCCAGACGCCTCCTATTTCCCTTTATACACCCTCCTCCAAGCATATCTCTGTCCCTAGCTTTTGAGCACATGCCTGGGTAGATCTGGGGGTCTCTTACCTTTTGGTTGTTCCCTTGGTGCTTGCATAGAAGATAATCAGTTGAACTGCCCATCGCCTAGGGGAAGACTGGGTGAAGGTGGGTGAGGGTGTGGGCAGAATGGGAAGTGGTCAGTGTGGACGACAGGAAATAAAAACCCCAAGGCATCTTAAGATGGTAGTGCACACCCGAGCCCTGTGCAGGGGAGAGATTCTGCCTTTTGTGGTTGCTGCGGAACAGGAGTGCCTCTTCTCATCTCTCTATAGTATCCCCTGTGCTCTGTGCTCAGCATCTGTGTTCATTCTGATCCTGGGACTGGCTGCTCTGGGCAGTGGACATAGGCTTTCAGTCCCTGGGAAGAAATGTCTTCCATTATAAATTTCTACTTTGGCTATGAGTAACTTCTTGGATTTGAGTGATTCAAGTGACCTTGCTGCTGCTGCTGCTGCTGCTAAGTCGCTTCAGTCGTGTCTGACTCTGTGCAACCCATGGACGGCAGCCCACTGGGCTCCCCCATCCCTGGGATTCTCCAAGCAAGAATACTGGAGTGGGTTGCCATTGCCTTCTCCAGTGTATGAAAGTGAAAAGTGAAAGTGAAGGCGCTCAGTCGTGTCTGACCTTCATCAACCCCATGGACTACAGCCCACCACGCTCCTCCGTCCATGGGATTTTCCAGGCAAGAGTACTGGAGTGGGGTGCCATTGCCTGGAGAATCCCAGGGACGAGGGAGCCTGCCGTCTATGGGGTCGCACAGAGTCGGACACCACTGAAGCGACTTAGTAGCAGCAGCAGCAGCAGCAAGGCATGAGCTTAAGTCTTCTCAAAACTAGCAGCTGAGGAGAAAGCAAATGCAGAAGAGACTAACAGCCGCAGCTTCTCAATGCCACGTGACTGAAGAGGGTATGCTACACAACATTTGATTTTCCTGTGTTAGAGTGTTGTGGGTTTTTTTGCCCTCACTTGAACATAAATGAATCAACTCATTCTTCAAACAAACAATACATGTTCAAGAGAACAAGATTTGGGCATTCACAAACCATTCCTCAAACCACCCTCACACCATGTATGTGCTGCTTTCCTGTGGGTGGACATAAAACAGCTGCTTGGAACTCAGACTTGGAGCCCATTTCCAAAAGTGGGGTCATGAAGGCATGGCCATAAATTGCAACAATGCTTATACTGAATACTGCAATTTACAAGGGTAAGTACATAACTTTGCCTGGAACCCAGACCAAGGAAAACTCTTCAACCCCTGCTTTGTGACTCAGGGGCCAAACAACACTCATACAAACCAGATATTCCCTAAAGACCATCTCAACAGGATGGTGCCTCATCTCCCGTGACTGTTCCCAAAGTCCCATCCAAGACAATTATCTAATCTTTGCTCAGGATTCAAATTACCTAATGTTTTTACTTCATTGGATTGAGCAGGCTCCTTTGTACATCAGTTCCTTGAGGGAATAAATAAAAGATGCTCTCATTTCAATTCCCACCCTTTCAGAGGTCTTATTACTTCATCTGTCCCACGTTCATTATAGGGGATGGTCATGAGAGCGAGTTCAGCTTTACAGTCTTTGATGGAACATATTAGCAAAATTGAGTTTTAAAAGAGAGAGAGAAATAAGCATTCTGTGCATGAAAAGAATTTTCCATTTCAGCCTGGAAATTGAAGAAAAAGACTGAAGAAATTATATGCTATTATAAAATATTCAGGAAGATAGCTGGTAGTATTTTTTCTTCTTCCAGAAGCTTTGATCCAATCATGGTTAAGGTATTGCTGAATTATACACGTAAGGTCCCAGCTCATTCTGCTGACCTCTCACTTGTTCTTTGACCCAGACGCCTCCTATTTCCCTTTATACACCCTCCTCCAAGCATATCTCTGTCCCTAGCTTTTGAGCACATGCCTGGGTAGATCTGGGGGTCTCTTACCTTTTGGTTGTTCCCTTGGTGCCATCAATCACGGATTTGATTATCTGGTAGTTCAAGATCTGAGAGGCCACCAGAAGTAACTCTGGACAACACACTTTATTAAATGGATGTTAGTACTCATCTAAATGTATGAGTTAATATATTTCTCTGTGCTTTTTCCTATGTGAATATCTCCTTAGGATTTTCTTCTTGTGTATGAAGGCGAAAGTGGTAGTAACCCAGTCGTGTCTGACTCTTTGCAATCCCATGGACTGTAGCTCACCAGGGTCCTCTGTCCATGGAATTCTCCAGGCAAGAATACTGGACTGGGTTGCCATTCCCTTCTCCAGGGGATCTTCCTGACCCAGGGATCAAACCTGGGTCTCTTGCACTGCAGGCAGATTCTTTACCATCTGAGCCACCAGGGAAGTCCCTTCCTGTGTATATCTCAATTTAAAAACTTAAATCCAGATCCACGTCCCTATCCAGAAAGCTTTAATCGTTCCCTGCTGCCCACAAAATCAAGATCCTCTGTGTTTTTTCCCCAACATACCTTTTCAACAAATCAACTCCTCTAGACATAATGAGAGCTGTACAAAGCAGTGGCTAAATATATCGCCTTTGGGCTGGAATGCCAGCTCAGTCACTTAGAGGTTGTATTCTCAGGTGAGTTACTTAAACCCTTCTATGCCCCAGTTTCCTCAACTGTAAAAATGGCTTAATAATAGAAATAATTGGAATTGCAAGAGAATATATGTTAGTTGCTGAGAAAAGAGTCTGATACATGATAAGCATCATCTACTATTAAGATTATTATTACTCACTACCCTCAGTACATTTGCATTTTTCTATTTTTGTACTTACAGTTTCTGAAATGCTCATCCCTTCTCTCCAAATTCCTCTAAGTTCTTCCCATCCTTTAAAGTCCTTACCAGATTTTGCCTTTTCCATAAACTCCCCTGGCCTGTGTAGTTCACAGTGTTCTCTTCTTTTGTGCACCAATACACAAAGTATCTCTTCCAGTCATTTTGTGTATGGTTACTTGTTGCTTCATAGCAACAAATTATATTGCTGCCTATGATATAATTCACATACAATTTCACCTGGTCTCCCCGAACCTGTGAGTCGGGAGTCCTTTGAAGGTAGGGACTCAGGCCAGTTTTTGTATAAAGCTCAGCACCTGGTAGACTGCCTTCCCAGTTGTAGCTCAATAAATATCTGTTTATTTGACTTGATTAATCCGCAGGTTGGACATAAGTCTGCTGGATGCTTTTGGAAGTAGGGGGCCAAACGGAGTGCAGAAGAGTTGGAACCTTGGTTATTCGCTTGTAGAACATTTATGAAGTGCTGCGTGCAAGGCTCTCTGCTTCCACCTTTCATCTGACAGGGTGTCACCCCCACCACCATGAGGCACCAGGACTGTCTGACTAGAGGATGAGATCAGGTGCTGTGTTTGGCCAGAAGGGGCAGCCTTGGCCACTAGAAAGGCTTTTAGAGTAGCAGTTTTAGAGGGAGGGAGGGACAGGGTTCCCAGTCCTGACTGTAACATAATCAGTCTCCTAAAGTGACTGATCTCTTGAAAAAGTGGAAATGAAAGTCACTCAGTCGAGTCCAACTCTTTGCAACACCATGGACAACCCCATGGAATTCTCCAGGCCAGAATACTGGAGTGGGTAGACTTTCCCTTCTCCAGGGGACTTTCCCAACTCAGGGATTGAACCCAGGTGTCCTGCATTTCAGGCGAATTCTTTGCCAGCTGAGCCACAAAGGAAGCCTTGAACTTTCTTGAACTCTTATGCAAAGACACCTGTTTTGGATCTTGTGAAACTCAAAACTGATGTAAATGCTGTGTTTTGCCATTATACTGATTTTATTTACTTACTTTAATCCAAGTTACACATCTATTTAATAAAAATAGATTTCTATGGCTTGAAAGAAAAAAGTCTCCTAAAGAGCAGGTGCTTCCACAAGGAAGTTTTGCAAATTCAGATATTTCTTGCTTGGTTGCTCAGAGTTGCCCCTGGCTGGAGATTTTTGGCATCTCAAGGGGCCAGGGTCAGATAAGAAAGACAATCTAGCCTGGTATTGGGTCAAGACTTCCAGGTTCGAGTCCAGGCTCTTTTACTAACTTCCTGAGTGACTTGAACACTTATGTCATCACCATGCTCTTAAGTTCCCTCATCTGTGAGGGTGTTGGGTGAATATGTAACCTCTAGGCTTCCTGTTATCTCGAATATTCTATCACCCTAGGAGTGTTCTCTTAGTGAAGTCCTAGGCAACTACAAAGGGACAGACAGAAGCCTCCTGCATCTGGAGTTAAGATTCTTCTGGCCAGTGGAGCTCAACTGAGTTGGTCCCTAGGGTATGGGATGATCTCATTTACTGGGAGTGGTCCTGCTTACAAATCTCAGAATCCTTCTCTTTCTCCACCAAATCTGGAAAAGTAAGGATCTGGCAAATAGGATAATGAAGAGATGTCAGGGTAATAAAGAGGCAAAGGTCTTAAGTTGGGGCCATCTCTGTTTATCAAGTCAATTGTCCCCACCTCTGGATTCTCTCTGAGTGTTTCCTCCTTGCAGTCCTGAAGAAGGGACTGAAGTCACAGTCACTGATGAGGGTGGAGGTCTAGGGATGTGAAGCAAAATTTCACTGAGGCTTGGTGTCAAGTGTGCGCACGTGGTCAGAGAACCCACACAGGCAGTGGGCTCAGCCCTATTGATTCATTCCCCTGGCCTTCCCATCCCCCTACACTGGCAGAAGGCCTTTCAGCACCCAGATGTCCTTGGCAGCTTTCCTCAGATGCTCGGGCTACTTTTGCCTCATTACTCCTTTCACTCTCAGCTTTAGCTCAGAGCAGTCCCCTGCCCCCACCACCCCCCACCCTCCATCCCCACCTCCATCCTCCCACCCTCCACCCAGTAATTCACCTCCATCCCCCACCTGAGGCAGCCAGTCTGCCGCTTTTACTTACATCATGTTCCTGGGGCATGAGATCACTGAGGCTATGTCTCTTTGAAACTGTGAGCCCATCCTGTGCCTGGAAAATCTGCTGAGAAAGATATGGCTGCTGCTCTCAGGGGACACTGTGCTGTGTTACAGAATGCAAGGAATAACATGGCAATCACGTAACTGTCTTGGGCAGAACTTGTACAAGGAAAACAGTTCTGGTAGGACAAGTGGTCAAATGTGGAAACAGACATCTGTCCCACTTATGTATTTCATAGTCTTACTTTGCTTTCCCTCTCCTGGCAATGCAACAGCCCCTGCTAGGTGCTTGGCTCTGTGATGCTTACAGAAGGAATATAGGAGGGAAGAGAAAACACAGGGCCTGAACCTCCAAGGAATTTACTGTCTGGTCAGAGAAGCAAGACATTCACACATCTGTGAGTTCATAGGACAGTTGAGAGTAAGAGAATTTACCTGGAGCCCATGTTGAGTTTAAGCATCTAAAAATCCCAAGTTCATTTTTCTAGTAGATAATCCATAATTACCCGATTTTAAAAGCACACAGGATGACCCCCTTCCCCGCCCCCCCCCCACCAAAAAATGAAGAATTAAGCTCAACTTAAAAGACCTGGCCTGGAGTCCTGGCTTTTCACTTACTGTTTGTGTGATAACAATTATGAAGAATTGATGCTTTTGAACTGTGGTGTTGGAGAAGACTCTTGAAAGTCCCTTGGACTGCAAGGAGGTCCAACCAGTCCATCCTAAAGGAGATCAGCCCTGGGATTTCTTTGGAAGGAATGATGCTAAAGCTGAAACTCCAGTACTTTGGCCACCTCCTGCGAAGAGTTGACTCATTGGAAAAGACTCTGATGCTGGGAGGGATTGGGGGCAGGAGGAGAAGGGGACGACAGAGGATGAAATGGCTGGATGGCACTACCAACTTGATGCACATGAGTTTGGGTAAACTCCGGGAGTTGGTGATGGACAGGGAGGCCTGGCGTGCTGTGATTCATGGGGTCGCAAAGAATCGTACACAACTGAGCGACTGAACTGAACTGAAGCTCCTTGATCCTCAGTTTCTCAGTCTTGAAAACAGGGAGAATCATTTCTGTCCTACTTATCCCATAGCATGGCTGTTAAGATCAAATGAGATAAGTATGTGAAAGTTCTTTATAAATCATAAAGCATGATACAGGTAAAAGGTATCATTAATGTTTAAAACCAAAACACAAGTCCATATGGAATGACAGAATATAGTTTATTGGAACCTTAGATGTGTTTGCACAAATGTTCTTCTCTTGCCGATAATGAAATTGAGACCTAGAGAGGTTAAGTGGCCCAGGGACAACAGCTAATCTCGGGCACGGCCAAGACCAGAGGACAGCCTCCTCAGGGCTCTGCCCTGGAACCGCTGGGGGAGCCAGGCAGCCAGAGTCCAGTGCTTCTCTCTGTGTCTGTGGTCCCTGAGGCCCAGTTCGCTGCAGGCTGGGGCTCTTACTTCCTCAGCGCATGGACGATGCTATCTGGCTAACTGTGGATTTTTTTTTACTTCTTCACTCTACTTAGCTCCAGCCCCTGTTTCTAACCCCTACCACTCAGCCGACTCCTATGAAAATGGTTTCCAAGAGGAGTCTGTTGGAAACAGACTGAGCAGTTAGCATCAGCACCAAATAACTGCTGCCTCTCTGGAAGAGACCCAGCAATAAGGTGGGGACAGCACGCGTGGAAACGTGAGAGCCCTGGTAGCCAGTCCAAACATTGCAGACAAGTTTTGTGAGCAAGGGCTCTCTGAACAACCATTTGCCAAAATAGCGCACATTCTTGTAGGCAAAGATCTGGGCACAAGTTATGAAACAAATGACACAAGGGTGGCTTGATAGAAGGGGCCCTGGCATATTGGTGAGCGGTGGACCAGAGGGAACTGGGCCTTTTATCTGTTCATTTCTTTCCAGCTGCTGCTAAAAGCCTCTAATGTTACATGCATTCTTTTCTCTCCCAATCTAGAAGAGAACCTGGAGACCAGCTTCTGCAAGTCATGCCCACGTCTATGCTAAATGTCACCTGCAGCACTGTAGGAAACACAGGCTGCTTCTTTCAGTGAAGGCCTCCAGAGGACAGTGCCCAGACAATCTCTGTGACCCATTCTAGTTCAACGGTTGTCCAGTCTTCAGAAGTGGGCCTCACAATAACCTTAAGATACTACCTTAGCAATTTGTGTTTATTCCTTCTGGCTCCTACTGATTAGAGATAGGGAATAGCCACTCACCAAGTTCTCCACTTAAAATCATGCTTTGAAATACTTGATCATAATAAATGCATTTCCTTAACTTATACTTATCTAGACCTAATAATTTAAAAAACATTTTATGTACTCACTTGATTATAATCTTCAACTCATATAATTCCTGCTACCTGACCCCACGCTCTTCAATCAAGTCCCCTAAAAAAATAAAAAAACACCCCTGCAGTGCTCGCTTCTCCTTTCTAGGCACCCACCACCCTTCCCTTCTTAAGAACCTTTCCATCTTCAATTCACTAGCATCTGAACAGCTGCACAGCATGATTTTAAAAGCACACAGGATGACCCCCTTCCCCGCCCCCCCCCCACCAAAAAATGAAGAATTAAGCTCAACTTAAAAGACCTGGCCTGGAGTCCTGGCTTTTCACTTACTGTTTGTGTGATAACAATTATGAAGAATTGATGCTTTTGAACTGTGGTGTTGGAGAAGACTCTTGAAAGTCCCTTGGACTGCAAGGAGGTCCAACCAGTCCATCCTAAAGGAGATCAGCCCTGGGATTTCTTTGGAAGGAATGATGCTAAAGCTGAAACTCCAGTACTTTGGCCACCTCCTGCGAAGAGTTGACTCATTGGAAAAGACTCTGATGCTGGGAGGGATTGGGGGCAGGAGGAGAAGGGGACGACAGAGGATGAAATGGCTGGATGGCACTACCAACTTGATGCACATGAGTTTGGGTAAACTCCGGGAGTTGGTGATGGACAGGGAGGCCTGGCGTGCTGTGATTCATGGGGTCGCAAAGAATCGTACACAACTGAGCGACTGAACTGAACTGAAGCTCCTTGATCCTCAGTTTCTCAGTCTTGAAAACAGGGAGAATCATTTCTGTCCTACTTATCCCATAGCATGGCTGTTAAGATCAAATGAGATAAGTATGTGAAAGTTCTTTATAAATCATAA
Organism: Litocranius walleri; assembly: GCA_006410535.1. Lineage (NCBI taxonomy): Eukaryota > Metazoa > Chordata > Mammalia > Artiodactyla > Bovidae > Litocranius > Litocranius walleri. The sequence goes on along the minus strand of SJYG01001611.1, from coordinate 24,253 downwards.
AGCATGATACAGGTAAAAGGTATCATTAATGTTTAAAACCAAAACACAAGTCCATATGGAATGACAGAATATAGTTTATTGGAACCTTAGATGTGTTTGCACAAATGTTCTTCTCTTGCCGATAATGAAATTGAGACCTAGAGAGGTTAAGTGGCCCAGGGACAACAGCTAATCTCGGGCACGGCCAAGACCAGAGGACAGCCTCCTCAGGGCTCTGCCCTGGAACCGCTGGGGGAGCCAGGCAGCCAGAGTCCAGTGCTTCTCTCTGTGTCTGTGGTCCCTGAGGCCCAGTTCGCTGCAGGCTGGGGCTCTTACTTCCTCAGCGCATGGACGATGCTATCTGGCTAACTGTGGATTTTTTTTTACTTCTTCACTCTACTTAGCTCCAGCCCCTGTTTCTAACCCCTACCACTCAGCCGACTCCTATGAAAATGGTTTCCAAGAGGAGTCTGTTGGAAACAGACTGAGCAGTTAGCATCAGCACCAAATAACTGCTGCCTCTCTGGAAGAGACCCAGCAATAAGGTGGGGACAGCACGCGTGGAAACGTGAGAGCCCTGGTAGCCAGTCCAAACATTGCAGACAAGTTTTGTGAGCAAGGGCTCTCTGAACAACCATTTGCCAAAATAGCGCACATTCTTGTAGGCAAAGATCTGGGCACAAGTTATGAAACAAATGACACAAGGGTGGCTTGATAGAAGGGGCCCTGGCATATTGGTGAGCGGTGGACCAGAGGGAACTGGGCCTTTTATCTGTTCATTTCTTTCCAGCTGCTGCTAAAAGCCTCTAATGTTACATGCATTCTTTTCTCTCCCAATCTAGAAGAGAACCTGGAGACCAGCTTCTGCAAGTCATGCCCACGTCTATGCTAAATGTCACCTGCAGCACTGTAGGAAACACAGGCTGCTTCTTTCAGTGAAGGCCTCCAGAGGACAGTGCCCAGACAATCTCTGTGACCCATTCTAGTTCAACGGTTGTCCAGTCTTCAGAAGTGGGCCTCACAATAACCTTAAGATACTACCTTAGCAATTTGTGTTTATTCCTTCTGGCTCCTACTGATTAGAGATAGGGAATAGCCACTCACCAAGTTCTCCACTTAAAATCATGCTTTGAAATACTTGATCATAATAAATGCATTTCCTTAACTTATACTTATCTAGACCTAATAATTTAAAAAACATTTTATGTACTCACTTGATTATAATCTTCAACTCATATAATTCCTGCTACCTGACCCCACGCTCTTCAATCAAGTCCCCTAAAAAAATAAAAAAACACCCCTGCAGTGCTCGCTTCTCCTTTCTAGGCACCCACCACCCTTCCCTTCTTAAGAACCTTTCCATCTTCAATTCACTAGCATCTGAACAGCTGCACAGCACAAAGTGTTTAATTTGGGAGCAGTGTCTGTGGGAAGGAACGCTTTTTAAGTTTCCAAAGTAATGCAGAAGCTTAATTTAGAAAGTCATAGAACAGCCCTTTTGGTTTTGGAAGTCACAGAAATTATGGATTGCACTGCAGAGGCAACCTGCCTGATGATGTTAGCACTTTGCAGCACTGGGTTTTTCTGCAGCAGTTTCATTTTGATTTCTGTCCAGAGACATAGTGGGCCAGTCCGGTTGAAGTATTCACTCCCTGAGGAAGGGGCCTATGTCCTGTTCAGCCTCTCTGTGTGGTCAGGGCCTAGCAAGGGCAAGCAAGTGGTTAGTGCCTTTAAACGTTGGATTGTATTGTCCATCTTGCCCCTACTCCCTGCTTTGTTCTTCAACTTGATCCAAACAGGTCTCGAACTAGGAGATGATAATGGTTAACAAATAGTGAGCAGGAAGAAGGATGATCAGATCATACCACCACCACCTTCCTTGGCTCCAGAAGGCTTAAAGAAAGTTAAAGTGCCAAGATTAGAGTCTCACGTCCTACCAGATCAAATATTAGGATCTGCCTCTCAGGGACATATAAAATTAGGGTCTGAATAATAATGAGAACCTAGATAGAACGGGATAGACTTGGGCATAGGATGGATCCTGGGAGATTCATCCTAATGAGGGTGTGAGCAGAAATTGTAGAAATGGGGTGGACACTTTCCCACCTCCATCTCTATCAATCACAGTCACAGTATTTGGGCCTGGAACTGAGACAGTGCCTGCTGAGTGGCATTGCCCAGAGCCATCTGCATGCTATACATGCTCAGGACCCTCACAGGGATGCAAAGCATCCTTCTGTAAGATACTAGAGGTGCGTCTTGACCGTCATGAGATGTTCTGGAAAGTTAAAACACACTCAATTGTATTGCTTGAGTCCCTAGGGCCCAAAAACCCAGAAAAAGAATGCAAACTCTGTGTCCTAAAGGGGGTCAGATACATACAGACTGTGTGATAAGCTAGAAGCCCCCAAGTGTCAGTCTAGAGAGAAAGACAAAAAAACTCCCCAAGAGAAAGTCACTGTGAGCAAAAATACTCTGGCAGAGTAGAGCAGGTCCAGCAGGAGCACCTGAATATTGGAGGGCAAGAGGTTTCAAACAGAGGGCAAGCTGAGTCCTTCCCCACTGTCTCACCTGGAGTCCCTCAACTCCCAGTTCTATGAGTTCCAGTGAGTCCCAGTGGGTCTTACTTAGGAAAGAATAAACTGTGTCACTAGAGAGAGGTACAACTATTCTGGACCTGAAAGACCTTGTTAGGCTGCTCAGGGAGGGAGATGACCCCTGCAGGACAATGGTTTGGGGGGAGGTGAGCAGCAGCTTGGCAGCAGACAATGGACAACAGAGAATTGCAGGCTGGTGAGGGCAGCAGGTCTGCAGGGACAGAGACAGATACACACAGAAGAAGCGATTGAACTGTAAGTGTTGGCAGAAGTAGCCACTTTTGCTGTACAATATATTTTAATTTTTGAATACAATATATTCAAATTAATATTTTTTGTGTGTGCCAAATATTGCAGTCTTCAGAGCTCAGTTAGAATGGCTTCATCTCCATTTATTTTATATTAACATTTGCTAGAGGCTTCCCAGGCAGCACTAGTGATAAAGAATCCACCTGCAATGCAGGAGACATAAGAGACACGGGTTCGGTCCCTGGATGGGGACAATCTCCTGGAGGAGGGCATAACAACGCACTCCAGTATTCTTGCCTGGAGAATCCTATAGACAGAGGATCCTGGCGGGCTGCGATCCATAGGGTCGTGAAGAATCAGACATGGGCTGAAGGGACTTAACACACAGCACACACAGCCTTTACTAGTGGGCCTAAGATGATACAGAGAGATATCAAGAAAGAAGTATAGGCAGAGAGATATCTTCAGAGAAAATGGAAATTGCAGAAGAAGATACAAAGAGATACTGAAAGAGTTTGAGAAAAGGAATTAGAAACAGAGGAAGAGAGAAAGCAAGGAGAAAAAGGGAGACAGAGGCTTTTTAAGACATCCAGGACCAGTTAGTGTTCCACTAGAAGCTAGCTGGGTCCCCTAGGATGAAAATCAGAAGGGCCTGGATTGAGCCTCGCCGGATTAATAACCTAAGAGAAATTACAAAGGTTCATTGTTTTGTTTATCCGGAGGTTTTGGCTCCTGGCAACCTAGCGCTGGTGTTCTGATACACTGCCCGAGCTCCCCCTACTGGCGCCTCTGCAGAATGTCACCATCTGGGTCCAACGTGGAAGCGGATTACGTTGTTTTCTCCAGCTTTATCCCCCCTTTTCACTTTTTCCTTAAAAAAAAAAAAATTTCTCAAGTTCTTGGTTCTCCGAAGCTAATACTAGGGCTTGAACTCCCTGACTGATTACAGTCGTCCTTACGCCCAATGAGGGCAGTCCTAAAAGACTCCTCCTAAGGAGGGTGCAAGCAGGAGGCTGAGCAAACGTTTATTAAACACGTGCCACATACAAAGTGCTCTGCAAAGGCCTAAAGGGAACTCATTTGACCTTTAGTCTTCTCGCTTCAAAAGTGACTGCTAGAATTAAAACTGGCCTTCTGGGGTCGGGCTGAGGGCACGCCCCTGTCCAGTTCTGTCCACCAGAACCTGCATTCCAAAGTACGTCCTGCGAAGAGCCCACCGGGGCAACAGTGATGACACTTCCTTCCTCTTTTTTTCCTTTTCTTTCTCTCCGTCTGTCTTCTTCCCTGCACGAAGAGGAAGAACTGCTATGTGCAAAGCCCCCGGAACGGGAAGGAACATGTCTCCCCAATGCCAAGCTGATCTTACTAAGAATAACCTTTATCTCTAGGAGGAAAGGCAGAAGACCTGGTTCTCTCTCTCCACCACCTCCCCCTCAGGTGGATTTTAAAGGGGCAGCACCATCCACTTATAAGAATATACTGAGCCCTGTCTTTCCTAAAGTGCTTAAGTTCTAAGTCACAACGTCTGGAGAAGGGCAATGTGGGAGAAGAGAACTTGAGTCCAGAGGCCCCGGTGAGGAGGTGAGGGAGGAGGCAAAAAGGAAATGGAGGGCAAGAGAAAGGACAGGACACAGGGATCTCTGTTACACCCTGAGCCTGGGCTTCTGCGGTCCCAAGCAGACTGACAGGGGTAGTCAGACCCTTGTGGGGAGGGTTTCCCTGGGGTGGGGGAGTGGGGCCCCCACTATGGCTGTACTTGAGGATCACCCTGGAGGGTGAGACAGATTTCCAGACCTCTGGCCAGGATGTATGCTCACAGTAAGGAGCCCTTGCTTTCTCCAGTCCCTCCATTCAGAGGTTAGAAATCCAAACCATCTCTAAATATTGTTTTTCTTTCATAAAAGTGCTGCTTTTCTCTTAACACAGAAAGTATAAATGTTCCAAAACAATAGATCAGAAGCACAGCATTGTTTTCAAAGACTCCAGAATATCAGAAAGGATTCTCTTCGCTGACTAAAAACTGAACAGATTTTAACAGTGAACTGCATTGCAGAAAGCAGTGAATAGCCCTCAGAAAAACGGAGTCCCTTCTTTAGTCCCCTGCTCTGCCCTTGCCCACTGTTTCTTTCTCTTGCCCACCTCCCCTCGCCTAGCTTCTTCCTTTCCCGTTATCACTGATTCAGACTTTTGCTTGCACTGTCTTGTGGCCTCTGGGCTCTGGCTTCCCTGCCTTTCATGTCCTCCTGCACGTGCTTGTCTGGGCCAGAGGGCCCAGGTGAAAGGAACAGGAAGAAAGGATTGCTCTATCTGCTTGGGATCCCTGATGCCCTGAAGCCTTCTAACAGGGCAAGTGGACACCCTACAGAACACGAGGAGAGTCAGTCTCTGGGTCTTTCTCTACTCACCAGTCAGTCTACAAACCACTTCTGGAAAGATACTGGACAGTTGACAGCCTGTAAATTGTAGTACCTCCTGTCTTGAACAGCCATTGTCCACTCCTACCATAAGAAAGTGTTTTAGTGACTCAGGAGTCAGTAGGAGCAGAAGGGCCTGGGCAGGCACTGCATAAATACAAATAATGGTTATTTATCACAGATGAGAGTGGCTCATAAATATAACTGAAACTGGCTCAGTCTTGCTTCTATTGAATAAAGGAAAAAAACCCACAAACATCAAAAAGTAAAAAACAAAAGAGGTATGCTCTGAAGATGTCATTTCTCCATATTCTATAGCTAAATAAATTCTAGTAATTTCCAAAATGTTCCTGGAGAAGATTTTATGATTTTATAAGCAGCTCTGTGGTGTGGGGCTGAGCTGCCTATGACCAGCAGAGGGCAGACTTCAGTTATAAACGGGAACCTGCAGTGGGTGGATGGTGGGGAAAGGGCAATTTAGGATTCCAAGGTTGTAAACTGCTTATTCCATGCTACCGATGCCATCAGAGATCATAGTCCAAGATCTTTGACAGTCTATGAAGGACTAGATTTCAAGGAGTCAGTTATAAGCAGAGAATGACATAACTGGAAACATTCCTTTGTTTATAAGTAAAGGTTGTTTCCACACACCTCCTCTGGCAGCTGCAAGCCGCTATTAACTGTGAGCCACTGCAGTGACTTGTCCCAGTCCTGGTCTGCCACCGCCCTTCTGAGCCGCATATTGTTTACAGTAGAGATCTTTGGGCTTTGTATCTGACTTGGAAAGCAGGGTCTATTTCCAGGACTTGGTGAAGAAGGTCCTGCTGTTGGTCATTCCCTTTTGTTTAGTGAGCATGGAGAAACCTGCTCCCTGGGAAACAGATAAGAATGAAGACCATTAGGAATGTTTATTTAAGATTTGAGCCAGCCTAGCGACCCCACTTCTAGATATATCCAAGATGATTCTCTTCGCTGACTAAAAACTGAACAGATTTTAACAGTGAACTGCATTGCAGAAAGCAGTGAATAGCCCTCAGAAAAACGGAGTCCCTTCTTTAGTCCCCTGCTCTGCCCTTGCCCACTGTTTCTTTCTCTTGCCCACCTCCCCTCGCCTAGCTTCTTCCTTTCCCGTTATCACTGATTCAGACTTTTGCTTGCACTGTCTTGTGGCCTCTGGGCTCTGGCTTCCCTGCCTTTCATGTCCTCCTGCACGTGCTTGTCTGGGCCAGAGGGCCCAGGTGAAAGGAACAGGAAGAAAGGATTGCTCTATCTGCTTGGGATCCCTGATGCCCTGAAGCCTTCTAACAGGGCAAGTGGACACCCTACAGAACACGAGGAGAGTCAGTCTCTGGGTCTTTCTCTACTCACCAGTCAGTCTACAAACCACTTCTGGAAAGATACTGGACAGTTGACAGCCTGTAAATTGTAGTACCTCCTGTCTTGAACAGCCATTGTCCACTCCTACCATAAGAAAGTGTTTTAGTGACTCAGGAGTCAGTAGGAGCAGAAGGGCCTGGGCAGGCACTGCATAAATACAAATAATGGTTATTTATCACAGATGAGAGTGGCTCATAAATATAACTGAAACTGGCTCAGTCTTGCTTCTATTGAATAAAGGAAAAAAACCCACAAACATCAAAAAGTAAAAAACAAAAGAGGTATGCTCTGAAGATGTCATTTCTCCATATTCTATAGCTAAATAAATTCTAGTAATTTCCAAAATGTTCCTGGAGAAGATTTTATGATTTTATAAGCAGCTCTGTGGTGTGGGGCTGAGCTGCCTATGACCAGCAGAGGGCAGACTTCAGTTATAAACGGGAACCTGCAGTGGGTGGATGGTGGGGAAAGGGCAATTTAGGATTCCAAGGTTGTAAACTGCTTATTCCATGCTACCGATGCCATCAGAGATCATAGTCCAAGATCTTTGACAGTCTATGAAGGACTAGATTTCAAGGAGTCAGTTATAAGCAGAGAATGACATAACTGGAAACATTCCTTTGTTTATAAGTAAAGGTTGTTTCCACACACCTCCTCTGGCAGCTGCAAGCCGCTATTAACTGTGAGCCACTGCAGTGACTTGTCCCAGTCCTGGTCTGCCACCGCCCTTCTGAGCCGCATATTGTTTACAGTAGAGATCTTTGGGCTTTGTATCTGACTTGGAAAGCAGGGTCTATTTCCAGGACTTGGTGAAGAAGGTCCTGCTGTTGGTCATTCCCTTTTGTTTAGTGAGCATGGAGAAACCTGCTCCCTGGGAAACAGATAAGAATGAAGACCATTAGGAATGTTTATTTAAGATTTGAGCCAGCCTAGCGACCCCACTTCTAGATATATCCAAGAGAATTGAAAACATATGTTCATACAAAAAATTGGGCAGGAATGTCCATAAGCAGCATTATTCATTATAGCCAAAAAAAAAGGAGAAACAATCCAAGTGTCTATTGACTGATGACTGACTAAGCAAAATGTGGTTTATCCTTACAATTCAGTCAAAAAGGGAGGAAGGATTGACATACATTACAATATGGGTAAACCTGGAAAACTTCATGCTAATTGACAGAAGCCAGTCACAAAGGACCGCACATTGTGTAGTCCATTTGTATGAAATGTCTGCAATAGGCAAATTCATGGAAACAGAAAATAAATTTGTGTTTGCCAGGGGCTGGGGTAAGGGACGACTGGAGAATGACTGTTAATGAGTTTCTTTTGGGTTTCTTTTGGGATTCTTTTGGGATAAAAATGTTCTGAAAATAGACAATGGGGATGTACAACTCTGCAAATAAACTAAAAACCACTGAACTATATACTTTAAGAAGGTGAATTATATCTCAAGAAACTGTTATTTAAAAAAAGATTTTGGGGGGGACTTCCCTCGTGGTACAGTGGTTAAGAAACTGCCTGTCAGTGTAGGGGACAGGGATCAAACCAGGTTTGATCCTTGGTTCAGGAATATTCCACTTGCCTCAGAGCAACTAAGCCCAAGCACCACACTACTGAGCCCAAGCTCTAGAGCCCACAAGCTGCAACTACTAAGCCCTTGCCCCACAACTAGCCTGTGCGGAAGTCTGTGCACCTAGAGCCCGTGTGCTACAAGAGAAGCCACCGCAACGGGCTGCAGGCACACCACAGCGAGAGAGAAGCCCCTGCTCTCCGCAACTAGAGAAAGCCCCCGTGCGGCAACAAAGACCCGGTTTTACTTAAATAAATAAACAAGTAACATTTTAAAATTAAAAGATTTGGGGGACTTCCCTGGTGGTCCAGAAGCTAAGACTGCATTCCCAATGCATAGGGCCCAAGTTCGGTCCTTGATCAGGGGACTAGAGCCCACATGCCACAACTCAGAGTTCCTGTGACACAATGAAGAGCAAAGATACTGCATGCCAAAACTAGAACCTGGCGCAGCCAAACAAGTCAATATACTTTCCAGTTAAAAATATTAAACAAGCTTTTGAGCTGGGCAGAATTACTAGAGGGAAACTTAGAGCAGGAAATACAGAGCATATAAAGAGAATATTTGATTTTAGGAGAGACAGTCTTCCCCTCAAGCTAAAACATATTTTGTATGAAAACAGCAGATTTAGTGCAGACTGAAAATAAAGGTAGCCTAACTCACTGCAGGAAGTAGGAAGAATTATCCACAAAGTAAACCAATCCTGCATCTTCTCCAGCTGACTAACGTGTAAAGGGCTGACACCTCTCTGATCACTCAAGGCAAGAGGGCCACCTTTGTGTTGACGTCATGGTGACCCCTGTGCAGAGAGAAATAAGGGAGAATCACACTCTTCAGGCCATAGTAATAGGAAAGACTTCTCAAGCTCTCAGAAGCTGGTCAGGAAGGAAGGTGATAATAGTTAAGTCATCAGCTCAGTTCCTGGGGGCCTCACAGTCACTTCTGAGTCCCGGGTATATTATTAATAATGCCTGCAGAGTCTAGAAGCTCATGCTCTCTTCTTCCTGTGGCCCCCACAGCACCTTGAAGAACCTGAGCCTGTAAGAACTCTTAGTAAATACTTGAAAAAAGTGGAGGAATGAAGAAATCGATGAGACTCAGGTGAAAAGCCCCAGTGAAATGCCCTGAGATGCCTGGGGCCACGGTCAACAGCCTTGGTCAACACACGAGTGAGTAAGAAAGATGAGAAGAAATGACTTGATTCACCCACTCTTCATCAGAAGATAAAGACAATTCATAGATCTCTGGACTTGCCTTGTTGAGTCCTGAAGGCAAGGGCAAGGTTCCAGGCACATCTAAGCACATCCTTCTAGAACAGGATGCTTGACTTACTTTTCATTTATCACCTTTATCCAATTCCTGGACAGAAACTGTAATATGTAATATCACTGTGTGCTAGTGAGTCAAAATTTGTTTCACTTCTAAGATGCACTGTGAAGAAACTCTATGAGAGTGTTTGCGTTTTAAAATTTGTGTTTACTAATTTAAAGCAAACAAAAAAATGAAAAAGCACCTTCCTATTCTGTAATTGGTTATGGTGACCAAGGAGAGCAATGATACTGGAATACAGTAAATATTTTCCAGCCCTGTGTTTTTCTCCAAGTCTGGTCCTCTGGGTGACCATTAACGCATTTTAGGGAACCAGGGACTATGTCTAAGTATGTCTTATGAAAACTGCTTAATTATAGATTCAGTCAAGAGATGGGAACTCAGTAACTAATTATGTACCTAGCGCTTCAAACAGGCATTGGAAACAGAGCTCATAACACTTCCAGTTATGCAGTAAGTACAGAGTTAAAAAATCACAGGCCAAATACCAATTATTTTTAATAAATTATGAGTTCAGAAGTAAAAAGAATTAGATTTGGGAGCTGGGCAGATCTGGATCTAACACTTGGCTATTTCCTTCTGCTGTTCCTTTAGGAAATGTATATTGATCTCCTACTATGTCCAGGCACTGTTAGGCAGTGAAGATATCAATAGAAACACAAATGAGAAAGTCAGTCTCTATTCTTGGAGAGCTTACAGTCCAATAGCTACATAAATACTTATCTTTAAAATGTTGATAAACCTCTCAGCATTCAAATCTGTAAGATGAAAAAAAAAAGATACCTAATTTGAAAGTTGTAGGAAGGACTAAGTTGAGTAACATAAAATGCCTAGAATATTGCATTTTAAAAAATCTTACTTCTTCTTTCCTTATATACACCCACTGGTAGACTTTATCATTTGCTACCACATGCTACTACTATCTTCAATTGAACATTCCTAGCTTAAAGTGACACCTAATGGGTCAGGGCTTTGGTTAGAAACCCCAAACAGTACGAGTTGTAGGGAGGAATCTTGAGGTTGACATCAGCGAGGTCTTCATTAGAAACCAACTCTGCTAGTTGCTGATTTGGGGCAAGTTATTTAACCTCTCCAAGCTTCACTTTTATCCTCTGTAAAATGAGGCTAAGAACCCTGTCCTCATGGAGTTATTGGGAGGTTGAATGAGAAAGACCAGAATACATCACGAGTAACAATAATAAAGTGTTAGCTAGTGAAACCTTTGTTACATGTCATATATGTGTGTTGATTTATGTATTCTGATGTCATAGTTTAAAATACACTTTTTACTGTGGGCCATGGTCCAAAAGAATTGAAAGTCACTGCTACTACTTTAAGACACTATCTTAAGTTGCCTGCAATTAAAAAAACAACAACAACACTATTTTTCTTTTTTAATTGAGGTAAAATCGGTATATTAAAGTGAAAATCTCTCAGTCATGTCTGACTCTTTGCAACCCCATGGACTGTAAAGGCCATGGGCTTCTCCAGGCCAGAATACTGGAGTGGGTAGCTGTTCCCTTTTCCTGTGGATCTTCCCAACCCAGGGATCGAACCCAGGTCTCTCTCATTGAAGGTGGATTCTTTACCAATTGAGCCACCAGAGAAGCCCCAAATTTGGTATATAACATTATATAAATTTTAGGTGTACATTATAAATCAATATTTGTATACATTACAAGGTGATCACTCTCATAAATCTAGTTACTGTCCATCATCATACAACTGATTCACACCACCCGTTTTACCCTCTCCCAATAACCCCCTTCCCTGCTGGTAATCACCAGTCTGTTCTCTGTATCTGTTTGTTTTTGCTTTGTTTGTTTTATTAGATTCCACATGTAAGTGAAATCATATGGCATTTGTCTCTTTCTGTCTATTTCACCTAGCATAATACCTTCTAGGTCCATCCATGTTGCTGCAAATGGCAACATTTCCTTCTTTCTAGGACTGCATAGTATTTCATGGTGTGTGTGTATGATAGAGTTGGCCAAATGATTATATGCAAGGTTCTAAGACACAATGTCTTTCTAAAGACAAGCTGTGTATATACATACACACCACATCTTTTTTATCCATTCATCCATCAATAGACGTAAGTTGTTTCCGTATCTTGGCAACTGTAAATAATGCTGCAATAAATATAGGGTGCAAACATCTTTTCAAATTAGTGTCTTAATAGTCTTAAGATAATATCCCAAATTACAAGCATAACTGAATCATATGGTAGTGCCAATCTTTTTTTTCCTTTTTGAGGACTTTCCATAATGTTTTCTACCATGGCTGCACCAATTTCCAGTTCTACCAACAGTGTACAAGCGTTCCTTTTTCTCTACATCCTCTCTGACACTTATTGTTTCTTGTCTTTTTACTAATAGCCATTCTAACAGGGGTGATATTGCATTGTGGTTTTGATTTGCATTTCCCTGATGATTACTGATGTTGAGTATCTTCTCATATGTTTGGTGGCCATCTGTATGTCTTTTTTGGCAAAATGTATTCATATCTTCTGCCCATTTTTAAATTGGGTTCTTTTGTTTCTTGTTGATGACTTATGTGACTTCTTTAATATTTTGGATATTAACTCCTTATCAGACACATGATTTAATTTGCAAGCATCTTCTCTCATTTAGTAGGCTGACTTTTCATTTTGTTGATGCTTTCCTTGGCCATGCAGAAGCTTTTTACTTTAATATGGTAACATTGCAACCCCATGGACTGTAAAGGCCATGGGCTTCTCCAGGCCAGAATACTGGAGTGGGTAGCTGTTCCCTTTTCCTGTGGATCTTCCCAACCCAGGGATCGAACCCAGGTCTCTCTCATTGAAGGTGGATTCTTTACCAATTGAGCCACCAGAGAAGCCCCAAATTTGGTATATAACATTATATAAATTTTAGGTGTACATTATAAATCAATATTTGTATACATTACAAGGTGATCACTCTCATAAATCTAGTTACTGTCCATCATCATACAACTGATTCACACCACCCGTTTTACCCTCTCCCAATAACCCCCTTCCCTGCTGGTAATCACCAGTCTGTTCTCTGTATCTGTTTGTTTTTGCTTTGTTTGTTTTATTAGATTCCACATGTAAGTGAAATCATATGGCATTTGTCTCTTTCTGTCTATTTCACCTAGCATAATACCTTCTAGGTCCATCCATGTTGCTGCAAATGGCAACATTTCCTTCTTTCTAGGACTGCATAGTATTTCATGGTGTGTGTGTATGATAGAGTTGGCCAAATGATTATATGCAAGGTTCTAAGACACAATGTCTTTCTAAAGACAAGCTGTGTATATACATACACACCACATCTTTTTTATCCATTCATCCATCAATAGACGTAAGTTGTTTCCGTATCTTGGCAACTGTAAATAATGCTGCAATAAATATAGGGTGCAAACATCTTTTCAAATTAGTGTCTTAATAGTCTTAAGATAATATCCCAAATTACAAGCATAACTGAATCATATGGTAGTGCCAATCTTTTTTTTCCTTTTTGAGGACTTTCCATAATGTTTTCTACCATGGCTGCACCAATTTCCAGTTCTACCAACAGTGTACAAGCGTTCCTTTTTCTCTACATCCTCTCTGACACTTATTGTTTCTTGTCTTTTTACTAATAGCCATTCTAACAGGGGTGATATTGCATTGTGGTTTTGATTTGCATTTCCCTGATGATTACTGATGTTGAGTATCTTCTCATATGTTTGGTGGCCATCTGTATGTCTTTTTTGGCAAAATGTATTCATATCTTCTGCCCATTTTTAAATTGGGTTCTTTTGTTTCTTGTTGATGACTTATGTGACTTCTTTAATATTTTGGATATTAACTCCTTATCAGACACATGATTTAATTTGCAAGCATCTTCTCTCATTTAGTAGGCTGACTTTTCATTTTGTTGATGCTTTCCTTGGCCATGCAGAAGCTTTTTACTTTAATATGGTAACATTTATTTTTACTTTTGTTTCCCTTGCCTTTGGAGTCAGATCTTAAAAAAACACACTTCTAAGACCAATGTCAAGGAAATTACATCCTATTTTTTTCCTCTGGGGAATTTTATGGTTTCAGTTAAGTCTTTAATCCATTTTGAGTTGATTTTTCTGAATGGTGTAAGACAGAGGTCTACTTTCATTCTTTTGCTTGTGGCTGTCCAGTTTTTCTAACACCATTTATTGGAGAGACTGTTTTTTCCCCATTATATATTCTCAGCTCCTGTGTGGTAAATCAACTGTTCATATTTGCATGGATTTATTTCTGGGATCTCTATTTGTTCCCTTGATCTGTCTGTTTTTATATAATTTTTCAATTATACACATTAATTCACTCAGTAAATAGTTATTGAGCACCAAATGCCAGGCACTGTTCTAGGCACTGGAAATATAGCAGTAAACAAAATAGTCAAAAATTCCTGCAGTCATCTGGCTTACCTTCTGGTTGGGGAGACACTAGTAATATATACAGATAAGGTGCAAAATTTAGGAAATACATAGGAGGAGAAAGGAAGGAAAAAACAAAGTGGAGGGCATTCACAATCGGGCAACTCAGAAATAAACCACCGTTAACATTTCAGTTTATGGTCTTACAGACCTTTCTTCATCTACGTATGCCATTTGTCTTGCCATTTAGAGAACTTCAGGGTAATAGTTATCACATAAATGTATAGGATGGATACTGACCCAGATCTAGTTCCCTGAAGCATGAAAGGAGAAACTTTGCTTTCCTCTCCATCTGCTTTCCTCCTCCCTCTTTCCTTTTGTACCACGGTGGTCTCCACGTTGCTGCTTCTCGGTCTTCTGTAGTAATTATACGGCCAGGTCCTCAGCCTTGAAGATAAAGATCTATACTGTACAAGAAATGGCCACAGTGCTGGCTGACGCAGAGCCCTGGCAAGTTCTAAGTCTGGGTTCTGTCGAATACCAACATTTAGTGACTATGATGATTTAATTATTTTATGGATTAAAAAGAAATTGAGGTCCAGAGAGGTTGTGACTTGTCCAGGGTCTCACAAAAAGAAGAGGATCAGAAGTCTGATGTCCCTGTGCTCCCCGGTGTGAGCACCTTGATTTGGACGTCTCCATCCACCCTGCATTTCAGACCCCCTTCTTATCGTGCCTATATATATATATATATATTTAATTTAAAAACACTAAGCTGTTGTTTTGTTATTTTCTAGAAGGCACAAGTGGTTAAACTTATCCTGCCTTAAAAGACCATTAATTTAGAAATTCTCCTTGGAGTTTGTGATTGCCATACCAAAGATCTTAAAATAAGTGTGATAAGAAATTGCACTTGGGTTCAACAGACAAGAAGATAGAGTGAGATCTCTTCCAAAGCCAGTGTTTATACTTGGATGCCTCTGACCTTCTCAGTTATTTTAACAAGCTATTTCATGAGGTAACATTATCTTTAAAGACATCTTTTTTTTTTTTTTAAGGGGACGTGGTTTTTAGGAGAGCAAGAAACTTAAAATCAAGAGGTTTAGGCTCTAGTCCCAATTCCACTGGGTGACCTTAGATGAATCATGTCTCAGCTTTGAGCCTAAATTCCTCCTTTGTACAATATGAAGGGTAGACTAGACTAGAGATTTTCACAACGGAGTCAGTGGGGCTTCAGGGCCCCACTATTTCTAGGCTGCATGGAGAAACCTAAAGTGAGACAGGCTGGGGCTCCAGAACCACACTGCCCTCTGTCTTCCTCCCCAGCCCTACTCAGAGGACCAGCCCTTCTATTTGCCTCCCAAGGGGAGAGTCTGCATAAGATTTTATTTGAAGAAAAGGTTCTGTTATTTTTTTAGCATTTAAATATCACCAGAACAGCTTGATGATCTGAAAGAACCTTCCTTGTTCTATTATTTCTACCTTCAAAGATTAGCTCTTGATTTTCTTTTTTAGAGGTTTCTTTGTTCTTATGGGGACAGTACACTCACTTATCACCACTTAAAAATGAATATTTTCCCTAGCTGACTTCTAACTATGTATTATGCTGGCTGTAAAGATACTGGAAATGAGCTTGTCTGGTAATCCTGCCCCAACAGTGTTGCGACCAGCAGGGAAGAGCATTTACAACAGTGCTCATTTGCTGACTGGGATTTTATTTATTTATTTAAACTCGGAGCTGTTTGTTCCAAGCACCTTGGAAAAACAGTCCCAGCTCTGGCCGGCACAGCAGTACCCTCATCCGCACGCTGCCGCTTCTACGAAAGGCATTCTGCTACACTATTTCTCACAGCTCCTATGCAGAGGGGGCCTCACACCCTCTCCTGCGCATTTTGTCTTTCGGTCCGTCTGTCTCACTGTGTGCTCACAGAGTCGCCTCTCAACGCCAGCGACCTCTGGCTGCCGCTGCGGTTGGGGCTGGATCAGGCTGTGCCAGCCCTGTCCTTCCTAGAGCTCTCTGCCCTTTCTGGTATGGATTTATTTCGCATACAATGTAATTGTGGCTGCTTTGCCCAGAGTGAAGCAAGAGCAGTTTTCCTTTACAAAGGACTGATGTGGACTTTCATCTAAAATCTACTGTTGCTAAAAGCAGAGAAAGATAAATCAACATTTTTCACTCACTGCAGGGCAGTAAGGTTCAAGAACTTGCCACTGGGTATGTAAAATCAGGCTGTAGGAGGGCGGGCAGGTGAACGCTGGTTCAGGGTCTCTGATGTATCACCCTGAGTGTTCTTTACCTCATTTAATCCTTAGGATAGCCCTCCTAGGTAGGGACTCAGATCTCTGTTTGTTGACAGGAAGAACCCAAGGCTCAGAGAGGCAGAATAACTTGTCTGACACACTGTCAGGAAGTGGCAGGTGCAGGAACTGGACTTGTTGTATCTGACGCCAAATGCTGCGTTCTTTCCAGTCTACCATGCTGCCTTCTTGATGAGCATGCTGACTCATTTGGGAAGTTATGTAAGCTTGTAGATCACATTGAGATTCCCAGATAATGCGACTGCATAAAGAAGAACAAAGTATTGCCATGATAGCTTTGGTGCAGTGGCACGGCGAAAAGAGGAACTCTGCTGCTGGGAAGAATTATGGAAAACTGTTGAGAGGTAAAATGGTTACACTAGCAGAATCCAAACAAGAAGCAATCACTCGCTCCTTGCCCTCCCAAACTGTTCTGTAAATAAGTAAGGCTTAAATGATAAACATATGAATAAAGCTCTCTCTCTCTCTCCATTGAATTCACAACTGGATTCATTGAGATTCAAACTCGAATTGAAACCTTGTCCCCATGCAGAGGTATGCCCAAAGTGCTCAGTACCACTCCAGTCACCTCCATCGGGCGAAATGAACAAGGTTGTTCTTTAGTATCATCCATATACCCTTTTTTATTGAATTGAGAAGTGTTAGAGTCAGATTTGCACTTTGGAAAGTTACCTGTGGCCTTTGTGTGGGGAGAAAGCAAGGAGGGAGGTGGATGTACTGAGCGCTGTTAGTACCCTGCCATGTCCCTCTATTCACCACTATGCACTGAAGTTCTGCGACCCTCTGCCTTCTGACTGGCAGCATGCTCAGCCTTTACACAGTGTAGGACCTCTTGCCCCTGAGAGCAGCCATTAAGCCCTGGTAGACAAGAGGTGGATAAATATCCTAGTTCCCTTGCCTGTCACTTGGGATGATTCTGAGGTGTGTTCTGTAATGCAGTGCTTGATAATACACTACACTGGCTTCTTTCACTTCCCTATCTCATTCTCCCACTCGAGTCCTAGGTCTCCTGAGATCACCTCTAGAATAAATTCAGTTCAGTTCAGTTCAGTCGCTCAGTCGTGTCCGACTCTTTGTGACCCCCATGAGTCACAGCACGCCAGGCCTCCCTGTCCATCACCATCTCCCCGAGTTCACTCAAACTCATGTAATTGAGTCGGTGATGCCATCCAGCCATCTCATCCTCTGTCGTCTCCTTCTCCTCCTGCCCCCAATCGCCCCCAGCATCAGGGTCTTTTCCAGTGAGTCAACTCTTCACATGAGGTGGCCAAAGTGTTAACTATACCCAAATCCTTGTCACAGGCTCTGATGTTTGGGGAACTCAAAATAAGACCCTTCCATATCTCAGTGTAGAGATAGATAATGAGGGTTCAAAAGGAGCAGAAGTGGGATTGGAGAGGAGGGGATGGATATGAGCAATATTCACCCTGAGATTTAGGACTTCAAAACTGGTAAAATGGAGCACTGGAGAGAGGGGAGGGGAAAAAGATGACACAAGGACTCTGGATCTTGAACTTGAGCTCCTGGATGGCAGCTGATGCCTTGAACTGAACTAAGGAATACATTCTGGGATAAGAAGATCCAATTTTGGATATGTAGGAGAAGGCAGCATCTGGTTCTGTGATGTCATTTACAAGAGTGAAAGTACCCATTTTGCCAAAAGCATCTTTCCAGACTGCTTACCCGAGTGCTTGAAATTCTATATTACTCATTCCTTTGGCTTGCTTTTTCCAGAATCCTATTTTTAAAGTGCTCCTGAGATTATTGATAATTTTGTTACATGTGATAATAGCATTGTGGTTATGTAGAGAAAAAAACCTTCTTAATGGTTAGAAATATATGCTGAAGTATTTATGGATAAAACAAAGCACTGTTAGAGACTGCTTTAACATAATCCATTAAAAACAAAAGTGAAATGCAGGGGATAGATAAAATGACACTAACAAAATATTTTAAATTATAAAAGTTGGGGAATGAGTACATGGGGTTGGTTCATCATACCATTTCTTCTCCTTTGTGTATATTTGAAGGTTTCAATAATAATAATAAAAAACAGAAGTTACCCTGATATTTTAATGATGGTTCTGGGAGGATATTACATCCAACTGTCTTTACCACTTGTGAAAAAATAACCACAAAAGTGTGTTTTAAAACTTTGATTTGATATTTTTAGAACATTTAGAAGAAAAGGGAGGCTGGCCTTTTTAAGAAATAGACTTTTTAAGAGCTGGATCTTAAAAGAGAGAAGAAACTAGGCTTCAGAGGTAGAACTCCATATATTTTGCCACCTGTTTGATCTTTCCCCCCATTTTCCAAAGAGGAAGATGCTATCTAACCATTTTCTATCATGGCCCCTACCACAATGGTCCTACATCAGGTGCTTTGAATGCATGATCTCATTTCTCTCCAAAACTCTGTCTAGGGATCCATTTGAGAAAATGGAGGTTAGAGAGGTCAGGTCTTTTTCCTAAAGATCATGGGATGATAAATTGCAGGAGCTTAACTGATCGTTCACAAACTAGTTCCCATTGAATTGATTTTTCAGGAATTGATTGCTTCTGCACAGAATGAGCCTAAACCAAGAAAAATGAGAAGCATACTCTTTTGGTTAGGGATGACAGGATGATAAGAGTTCATAGACCAGGCTGGGGAGTGTCAAGGAAGCATTGAGCTTGTTTACCCCAGAGCATCATGGGACTGATCGAGGATGCCAGGAAAGCTGGACAAGAGCCCAACATCTGGAAGAAGCAACAGGGCATGAGAAACAAAGATAGACTGAATTGAAAAAAGCAAATAACTCCATGTGTAAGTGTAAAATGTTTAGAAAATCAGTGTTTTTTAAGTACTTGTTATACTTTCTTCTTTTTTTAGTTCAAATACAGGAGATAAAGTAAGTTCCAATTATTTTCTCTTGTTGGAATTTTATATATCCTTAATATTATGGATATATTATCCACAATAGAGACTAAAGAAAAATGCTTGCATAAAATCTCAAGTGCAAAAGCAGAATACAGTATATCTATAGCATGATGACAATGTTTTTAAAATATCCCCTACATGGAAAAAGTTTGGAAAAAGATGACAAAAAATCTTGGGACTGTCCTTAGGTTGTAGAACTATGCATTTTAAAAAATCTTTTGATTTTTTATTATTCTATTATTAAATTTTCCTATAATGACATGTATTACTCTTGGAATGGAAAAATGTTAAAAAATAAACCAAAGAACTTCATTTTACTTTTTACTGCTGTTTAATCTAGAGTAATGAAGATGCTAATAAGAATAAGAAGTTAAAGATATTTATGGTTTCATGTTGAGAACATAAATACAATTTGGTAGGAAATTTGATTAAGACTCCTTGGAAGAAAAGTTATGACCAACCTAGATAGCATATTCAAAAGCAGAGACATTACTTTGCCAACAAAGGTCTGTCTAGTCAAGGCTATGGTTTTTCCAGTGGTCATGTATGGATGTGAGAGTTGGACTATGAAGAAGGCTGAGCGCCGAAGAATTGATGCTTTTGAACTGTGGTGTTGGAGAAGACTCTTGAAAGTCCCTTGGACTGCAAGGAGATCCAACCAGTCCATTCTGAAGGAGATCAATCCTGAGATTTCTTTGGAAGGAATGATGCTAAAGCTGAAACTCTAGTACTTTGGCCACCTCATGTGAAGAGTTGACTCATTGGAAAAGACTCTGATGCTGGGAGGGATTGGGGGCAGGAGGAGAAGGGGACGACAGAGGATGAGATGGCTGGATGGCATCACGGACTCGATGGACGTGAATCTGAGTGAACTCCGGGAGATGGTGATGAACAGGGAGGCCTGGCGTGCTGCGATTCATGGGGTCGCAAAGAGTCGGACATGACTGAGCAACTGAACTGAACTGAACTGAACTGATGGTAAGTTATATCTTAGCTACCCTCCGTTAGCCATATATACATGAAGCAGTCTCATTACTGGGCCTCCAGCCCTTTTGCATGATCAAAGTGACTGAAGATCACACTAATGGCAGAATATAAACCGCCAGCAACAGGTCTCTCTCTAGACCTCCGGAGCTTAAATGTGTATACCAACGTTTTTTGCTGGCATTTTAAAGAAGCTGTAAGAGTTAGACTCTAATTCTTTTATCATGTGAAGAGTTGACTCATTGGAAAAGACTCTGATGCTGGGAGGGATTGGGGGCAGGAGGAGAAGGGGACGACAGAGGATGAGATGGCTGGATGGCATCACGGACTCGATGGACGTGAATCTGAGTGAACTCCGGGAGATGGTGATGAACAGGGAGGCCTGGCGTGCTGCGATTCATGGGGTCGCAAAGAGTCGGACATGACTGAGCAACTGAACTGAACTGAACTGAACTGATGGTAAGTTATATCTTAGCTACCCTCCGTTAGCCATATATACATGAAGCAGTCTCATTACTGGGCCTCCAGCCCTTTTGCATGATCAAAGTGACTGAAGATCACACTAATGGCAGAATATAAACCGCCAGCAACAGGTCTCTCTCTAGACCTCCGGAGCTTAAATGTGTATACCAACGTTTTTTGCTGGCATTTTAAAGAAGCTGTAAGAGTTAGACTCTAATTCTTTTAAGGGCTCTGATAGTCTTTCAGGGGTCAGACTGGTGCTGCATTTTAGAAAGCTAGAATCAACCCAGGCAAAAACATCAGCTATATTTTCTACCTGGAGAGAGAAGTTCCCTCCAAGACTATTAAACCAAAGCTGTGTTGCAGTCACTCATAATATCTACTGAGTTCCTAATAGCAAGGAGTTGTTTCTGTTAGGTGACTCCAACATTGAAATATTAGCTGTCATTTGGAAACATGAAATTTAGTCTCTTTCTTGAAGAGGCTTTTCCTAAAGAGTAAGAAAAGACACATGAACCATTTCATTACAATCTAAGCAGGACTGGAGGGGGCTGTACACAGGGTCCTGAGCCAGTGGGACATGTAGAATAAGAAACCAAACTTGCTCTTAAAGGAGAGAGAGAGAAAAACAACTGTAACATTGCCTATAATAAGTAAAGTAAAAAAAGTAGTAAACATACTTAAAAAAGAGAAAAATCACCTCTATTTGGGTGTTTTATGCAAAAGCATCCAGAAAATTGGGCATTTGAAGTGGACCTTGATGGATATAATATTTCAGTTGGCCACAGACTGCAGGGAGAGCATAGGCTGGCATTGATGGAAAGAAGATCATCAAGCAAAGGAGAAAAAAATTATAAAAGGGACTTTTATTGGAATTTTTATTGGACTTTGATTGGAACTTTCTGTTCTAATTTTTTTTTTTTTTTAAACACAAGAGGCCCTATAAACTGAGGACTCTAGGAGTTGTGACTTGGTCTATGGTTTGCTCTGTTTTGCTGAGTTTAGACCTGGAGGCAGGTAGAGGACAAGGTAGCTTGCTAGAAGGCCTCCCAGGGCAGACGTGGCAAGGGGGCAAAAGAAGAGGGATGAGAAAGTTGCTGCAGAAATAAGGAACAGAGGGAAAAGCAGAGATGTTAAAGGGCATCGTTGAGGCATTTTGCTTTGTGATGTGCCCCTCCTCTGTTACTACACAAAATCTTCAGTAAAAGTCTACATTACTAGACCATTATGGGTTTTGACAGGAATTTTTAATTTGGGGCTGTGAGCAGAAGGGGGTGAGGTGATTAGCATGGAGTATGGTGTGGAAGTGAGGATGGGATGAAAGCAGAGACAGCAAGAAACGGGTAAGCGTGTTTCATTCATATATTCTCTTTGAAGTGAAGAAAGACACCTGATCATTCATTCATTCACCACTGCGATGATGTGCCAGGCACTGTGCTAGTGTGGGGATACAGGCTGAGCCAAGCCCAGTGTGGGCCTGGACTTTGAAGAGTCTACATTCTAATATGGGGGAGGGGGTGGTGGGGAGAGACAGGGGTTAACTAAATAAAACCAAATGTAAAGTTAGGATTGTAGTTAGTGTTGTAAAGCAGACGTCTATAGCACTATGGAAGCTCATAGGAGAATTTGACCTTGTTGGTTAGTTAAGGGAATACAAAATTGAGTGAGTTCTGAAGGATGAATAGGAGTGTAACGTTTATGGCAGAGGGAAAAATATGTGGAAAGGCCCGATGGAAGAAAAGAACTCAAGGCAGGTCAGTGTGGCTGGAGCACAGACAGTGAAGGGGAGCAGGGGCCAAGTGTAGCTGAAGAGGTAGGGAGCACACCTCACTGGATCTTGAAGTCATATAAGAGGTGAGATAGATAACATATTTTAAAAGGTCACTTTGGCTGCTAGAGAGCATCATTGACTCAATGCACACGAGTCTGAACAAATTCTGGGAGACAGTGGAGGACAGAGGAGCCTGGTGTGCTGCAGTCCTTGGGGTCCCAAAGAGTTGGACCTGACTTAGAGACTGAACAGCAACAACTGGATGCTGTGTGGGGGAAAAAAAAAAGCAAGTGTAGCATGTGTGCATGTATACAAGAAAACCAGCTAGGAGGCTATTGCTTTTCCCAAGCAAAAGATGATGTAGGGCAGAACTTTATCCCAAGAAGAAAGCATGACATAGCCTCAGGTAAGAGGATTAACCCTCTTTTATGTTAAACTGACAACTTGCAAGAAAATGTCACCTTATACTCTGTAGGAAACTTATTGTTCCTTTCAAGTACAAATATGTGCTTATGTAAGTGACTTTAGGAATAAGAACAGATATATGACTAGGATGAAAAGATGTCTCTGAAGAAGAGAAATGCAAAATGTAATATTCATAAGCTTTTGGATCTGTCTACATGACAGATGTGTTTCTAAGTGCACTGTATATTTTAAGCAGAAATCTTTTTTTCTGGTTGGTTTGTATACAGCACAATAAATGGATGGAGTGAGCAAACCCTTATGTATGAACTGCTTTGTCTTTATGGTAAAAACAATTCACAGATGCATGCACATTAAAACATTTTCATATCACCTTCAATTCACCCTGTGTATTCCAATTTTGCTCAAGGAGAAATTAACAAACCACAATGGCACGGGAAGATTATAACACACCTCCATGTTAGAGACAGATCAAGCAGACAAAGATATGAGAGATGAATAAAGATATGAGAGATCCAAACCACACAATTAACAAGCTTGATCTAACCTTGCTCTCAATGAACACAGAACACGCATTCTTTTAAAGCTACACCAGAACTATTATAAAAATGACTATGTGTACACAGGGAATATAGCCAATATTTTACATTATAATTTCTATAACTATAAATGGAATTTAATCTTTAAAATTGTGAATCACTGTACACCTGCAACATAATAAGGTATAGCAACTATACTTCAATTAAAAAACAACTGTGCAATTACAGGGGTGTGTTCACATTGTAATAAATCATTGACTATCATATGTACGATTTATGCATTTTTCTATATGTAGGTTGGGCTTCCCAGGTGGCACTAATGATAAAGAACCTGCCTGCCAATGCAGGAGACAAAAGATGTGGGTTCAGTCCCTGGGTCAATATGATCCCCTGGTGGAGGGGATGGCTATCCACTCCAGTATTCTTGCCTGGAGAATCCCGTGGACAGAGGAGACTGGCAGGCTATAGTCCATAGCATCGCAAAGAGTTGGACACGACTGAAGCAACTCACCACTCGCATGAAAGTGAAAGTGTTAGTCACTCAGCTGTGTTGGATTCTTTGTGACCCCATGGACTGTAACTCACCAGGCACCTCTGTCCATGGAATTCTCCAGACAAGAATACTGGAGTTGCCATTCCTTTTTCCAGGAGATCTTCCCAACCCAGGGTTTGAACCTGGGTCTCTTGCATTGCAGGCAAATTCTCTACTGGCTGAGCCATAACTCTGTTATGTATATGACAGTTATATATATATATCGCATGTGCATATGTAGGTTACATTTCAAAAAATGGTCTATCTGCTATATTTAAAATGGATAACCAACAGGGTCCTAGTGTATAGCACAGGGAACTCTGCTCACTGTTATGTGGCAGCTTGGATAGGGGAGAATGGATACATGCACATACAGGGCTGAATCACTTTGCTGTGTACCTGAAAT
>SJYG01001610.1:49847-79383 GCA_006410535.1 Litocranius walleri | reverse complement strand
TTCTTTTGCCTTTTCTAAAACCAGCTTGACCATCTGGAGGTTCATGGTTCACGTATTGCTGAAGCCTGGCTTGGAGAATTTTGAGCTGTACTTTACTAGCATGTGAGATGAGTGCAATTGTGTGGTAGTTTGAGCATTTTTGGCATTGCCTTTCTTTGGCATTGGAATGAAAACTGACTTTTTTCAGTCCTGTGGCCACTGCTGAGTTTTCCAAATCATCTGGCATATTCTGATCTAATTAAACTTAAAAGCTTTTGCACAACAAAGCTAACTATACACAAGATGAAAAGTCAGCCTTCAGAATGGGAGAGATTAATAGCAAACAAAACAACTGACAAAGAATTAATCTCCAAGATATACAAGCAGCTCATGAAGCTCAATACCAGAAAACAAACAACCCAAAAAGTGGTCCAAAGAATTAAACAGACATTTCTCCAAAGAAAACATACAGAGGGCTAACAAATACATGAAAAGAAGTTCAACATCACTCATTAAAAGAGAAATGCAAATCAAAACCACAGTGAGGTATCATTTCATGCCGACCAGAATGTCAGCCATCAAAAAGCCTACAAACAATAAATACTGGAGAAATGAGAACTCTCTTACACTATTGGTGGGAATGCAAACTGGTATAGCCACTATGGAAACAGTGTGAAGATTCCTTTAAAACTGGAAAGACAACTGCCATATGACCCAGCAGTCCCACTGCTGGGCATACACACTGAGGAAACCAGAACTGAAAGAGACACATGTACCCATTGTTCATTGAAGCCCTGTTTACAGTAGCTAAAACATTAAAGAAATCTAGCTGTCCATTGGAGAAGGCAGTGGCACCCCACTCCAGTACTCTTGCCTGGAAAATCCCATGGATGGAGGAGCCTGGTAGGCTGGAGTCTGGGGGTCGCTAAGAGTCGGGCACAACTGACCGACTTCACTTTCATTTTTCACTTTCATGCATTGGAGAAGGAAATGGCAAGCCACTCCAGTGTTCTTGCCTGGAGAATCCCAGGGATGGAGGGGAGGAGCCTGGTGGGCTGCTGTCTATGGGGTCACACAGAGTCGGACACGACTGAAGTGACTTAGCAGCAGCAGCAGATGTCCATTGGCAGATGAATGGATAAGGAAGTCATGGTACATATGCACAATGGAATATTACTCAGCTATAAAAATAACACATTTGAGTCAGTTCTAATGAGGTGGATGAAACTGGAGCATATTATACAGAGTGAAGTAAGTCAGAAAGAAGAACTCCAATACAGTGTATTAATGCATATTTTTGGAATTTAGAAAGTCAGTAATGATGATCCTATATGCAAAGAAGCAAAAAAGACACAGAAGACAAGCAAAAAAGAACAGACTATTGGACTATGTGGGAGAAGGCGAGGGTAGGAGGGTAGGAGAGTCTAGCATTGAAACGTGTATGTATATTACCATTCGTAAAATAGATGGCCAGAGCAAGCTCAATGCATGAAGCAGGGCACTCAAAGCCAGTGCTTTGGGACAACCCAGAGGGATGGGGTGGGGGATTCAAGATGGTGGGACCCATGTACACACAAGGGTGATTCATGTTGATATCTGGAAAAAGCCACCACAGTATTGAAAAATAATTTTCTTCCAATTAAAATAAATAAAATTAAAATGAAGAAGAACCAAGGTTAAGACTTAAACATCCTAAGAATGTTCTGCACATAGTATGCATTGGATGTTTCTGACTAAATTCTATCTTCCACTCAGTAAATATGCTCACAAGTATTCATCCCAATAGGTGGAAGCTTTGGGTATTCCAAATCAAGTTTGATCCAAAAGCTAATAATATTTAATTCTGGAGACTATTACATGAAAAACACTTTAAAAATTAAATTTTGCAGACTACCTAGCAAAAACTGATTCTCTGGGATGGAGTTTATATCACATTAGAAATGTAGTAAGTAATAATGAACAGAGGATTGAGGGTTTTACACCCCACATTTTACGACAATAAATTTTTTTATAAATCCATGAGTTTATACTGATTCTTATAAGATATAGAATAGCTATGAGGAAGGGAAGCTCTTATTTTGTAGCCAGCTCACAAATGTAGACAGATTGACAGAAAAGTACCATGTGACAACAATCATTGTCATAAAGAATTCAGACAAAATTCATCATTGGCTGACTAAATGGTGAATGTTGGGGCATGGGTGTTGAGAGGAATGCATTTCATGGATTCAAAGTATCTTCTCAGCTTAATTCTTTAAGGAAGCATTGTTTGTCTAAAGTGGGAAAATCCAGCAAACACAGGCCATGCAAGTAACCAGAGTACACATTACTAATAAAGAACTTAATGACACCCTTGGATTTTTTTTTTTCTTGTTCTTAGAAAAAGAACAAGAACTATATCTAAGTATATTTGAGTATATTAAGTATATGTAACTATATTTAAGTATAGTTGACTTACAATGTTGTGTTAATTTCTGCTATGCCACAGTGATTCAGTTATACACATATGCAAATTATTTTTCCTGTAAGTTAAATAAACAGAGTGACAATATACAGCCTTGTCATACTCCTTTCCCAATTTTGATGCAGGCAGTCGCTCCATGTCAGGTTCTAACTGTTGCCTTTTGACCTGCATACAGGTTGTTAGGAGGTAGGTAAGGTGGTCTGGTATTCCCATTTCTTGAAGAATTTTCCACAGTTTATTGTGATCCACATAGTCAAAGGCTTTAGTGTAGTCAATGGAGCAGAAGTAGATGTTTTTCTGAGCATAGACCATAAGGCCCCCAAAGCCTGGAAATGTACTTCCTGGTCCTTTACAGGAAATCTCTGACCTCCCTGCCCCAGAGCTCTGCTGTTCTAAGCGAGGCCTGTGTACCAGCAGTGTCAGCTGGCTTGGGAGGCTGTTAGGAACACGTGATTGTGGTCTCTACCCCAGACCTACTGACAAAATCTCCAGATCCCAGGTGAGTCCTGCTCACAGTACAGTCAGAGAAGCGCTGGTTTAGAGGCCCTGTTCAGTTCATCTTGTGGTTGCACCCTCCCCCAGGTGCAGGCAGCCAGAGAGGGCCAGGGTGTGTGGCCACCTGGAGCCCTGCCCCCTCCAGGCCTTGCTCTGAGCACCTGGACCCAAGAACCCATGCTCCCAGTGCCAGTGAAGGCCTCCCTCCTGGGACCCATGTCCCAACCTGACAGGTAGTCGAGATACAGCTGTTTATGGGGCAGAAGAGGATGGCCTGAGCTTGGACTTGAAGGCTGTAATGCTCTTGCCTGAGCAGCAGATTCCTTAGGGCACAAAGAGGGTCAGTGCCAGAGGTGAGAAGAGCAGGGGGAGGGCTGGGGCTGGGTCGGCCCCGCCGTCTGCTCTCCTGCCTTCTAGCTCCAAACTCCAGGTTCCAGGAATCCCAGCCTGCCATGTGGTTATGAGGGTGTACTTGACATGTTAGTTTGATTTATAACTTTTAAATATTTAAACATATCGGATGGGCTTTATTTATATTCTTGACCCAGGGCCCACATATGTGAGTGGCAGCTCTGTTAAATGCTTCTCAAGAGTGTGCTCAGAGGACTCCCCTGCATCCCCATCCACTGGGATTGGGATGTCGGATCAGACCTTTGTGGCTGGAGCCTAGGACTCTGCATTCTGAGCCCTCCCCTGGTGACTCTGGTCTTACAGCAAAGCTACAGGAGCACTTGTAATGGAGGTGGGCAAGGCACTGAGAGGAGCTGCCCTGAGCGCCCGGAAGTGTCAGGAGAAGAGAGGGCGGTCCCAGGTCAGAGGAAGGTGCTGACCACAAGCTCAGACCTTCCTGCTTCTCTCATGTTTCTCCTCACAACCTGGCCTGACCCCACCCCTGGGAGGTGGCTGCAGGGAGAAGCTGCTAGAATGGGGCAAGGGTGTCCTCTTGCCAACCATGGGGCTCTCTGGGGCTGCCCTGCAAAAAAAGGACCTGAGTCGGGGCAATAGGAGCAAAGGGGCTGCAGACCCTGGAGGGACCACAGGGACCCACCTAGGGAGTAAGGCTGAGCAGGTCTTTGGGCAGGGAGACTGGGTGGAGCAGGGACAGACAGTGCAGTTCCACCAGGGCTCAGAGGCTGCATCTGTCAGTTAGGAGTCTTATGGCCTCTAGCAAGGTCCTTAAGCTCTGTAAAATGGTGAGGGTCCTAACATCCTAATACGCTCCGAGCTTGTGTTAAAATTAAACATGATGGTCTTTCTTTCAGGCCCATGGTGCTGGTAGGATGAGCAAGCGTTGTGGTCTTTGCCAGGAAGCTCTGTAGCCACCTACGAGCCCAGAAGTGGCATGGTAACAGTGTAAGAAAGTCCATTTGGGCACAGCCCTGAAGGCCAACACTTTCAGATGCACTTCTCATGCCAAGAGAATTGTGCTAGAAAAAATAGGGGTTGAAGCCAAACAGCCAAATTCTGCCATCAGGAAATGTGTCAGGGTTCAGTTCACCAAGAATGGCAAAATATCACAGCCTTTTGTACCCAGAGATGGTTGCTTGAATTTTATTGAGGAAAATGATGAAGTTCTGGTTGCTGGATTTGGTTGCAAAGGTCATACTGTTGGTGACATTCCTGGAGTGCACTTTAAGGGTGTCAAAGTAGCCAGTGTCTCTTTTTTTGCCTTCTACAAAGGCAAGAAGGAAAGACCAAGGTCATAAATTTTGGTGATGAAAGAATAATAGTAATAAATTTTTATATACCAAAAAAAATTAAATGTGATATGGTAGTTAAACAAAAGCACATCCTGTCACACAGAGCAGAATAAGGGGCAGCTGCTGTTTACGGGACGCTTTTTACATTACCCCTGCACTTCCTGATGCTCGAATCATAGGCACTTGGCACTGCCTGTGTTCAATCATGTCCAACTCTTTGTGACCCTGTGACTGTAGCCCACCAGGCTCCTCTGTTCATGAGATTTTCCAGGCAAGAATAGAATACTGGAGAGGGTTGTCATTTCCTCCCCCAGGGCTTCTTCCTGACCCAGGGATCGAACTTGCATCTCCTGTGTCTCCTGCATTGGCAGGCAGATTCTTTATCACTGAACCTGGGAATTACCTGTCACTGACTTTAGGATCAGGTCCCTCAAGCCCCCAGGGGGCGCTAGCGGTAAGGACTCCACCTGCCAGTGCAGCAGATGCAAGAGAAACAGGTTCGATCCCTGGGTTGGGAAGATCCCCTGGAGGAGGAAATGGCAACCTACTCCAGTATTCCTGCCTGGGAAATCCCATCCTCTGTCCATGGGGTCCCAAAGAGTCATCACAACTGAGCACACACACACCCCTCAGATCCCGGGCACAAGAAGGTTCCAGTCACAGCCGTGTGCCACACCCATGCTTGACCACTGGCCTGTAGCTCCCTGAACTTCCCTGTTGCAGGAGCAACTCCTGAAGTTACTGCTGAGCTGCTCGTCCTGTAGAGTTCCCAGGATTTCCCTCCCAGCAAGCCACACCTTGGGACTCCTGCTCATAGGTTTGTGATGAACTAAGGTGGGACTTGTATGAAATCTCCTGAGACAACTGTATCATACTGAAAATCACCACCAGGGCGCAGGAGAATCCAGGCATTCAGGTGAGAAGTGTGGAAAGGCTGTGCAGTGAGGGTCTAGGAAGGCCTCAGAGTGGGCAAAAGGGGCCACAGGCCTCCACCCCAACTACACCCTGTACCCAGAAACACACACACCTGTTCCTGCAGAATCACTCTGTTTACTCTGCTTCCTCGTCCAGGTAGAGTTCTCTATATCCTCAATATGGCAAAGGCCTGTGGTTTGTAAACTTGGCTACAAATTCAAATTACCAGGGGAGCTCTGTAAAGCTTAGTGCTAAAGCCTCATCTCAGTTAAATCAGAATCTAAGGGGAGGGGATGCAGAAATCAACACTTTTTAAAACCTCACAGGTAATTGCACCCGGCAGCAAGTGACAACCACTATTGCAGGCAGAAGATCTCATTTCTTTCCAAATGGCAGCTGTTTTCCTTGCTAGAAAGTGTGAAAAAGCATAAGCTGCTTAGTTGTGTCTGACTCTTTGTGACTTCATGAACTATAGCCCACGAGAATTCCATGGAATTCTCCAGGCAAGAATACTGGAGTGGGTAGCCATTCCCATCTCCAGGGAATCTTCCCAACCCAGGGATCAAACTTTGGTCTCCTGCACTGCAGGCAGATTCTTTACCATCTGAGCCACCAGGAAAAACAGAAACGGTTTGATTTCTTATTTTGTTACCGATTATCCAAGTTGAGACCCCCCCCCACCCTCGACAGGTGGGGGTCCTCCAGCCAGGGGTGTGCGTGTGTGTGTGTGCGCATGCTCAGTCTCTCAGTCATGTCTGACTCTTTGTGGCCCCATGCACTACAGCTTGCCAGGATCTTCTGTCAATGGGACTTCCCAGGCAGGAATATTGGAGTGGGTTGCCATGTCCTGCTCCAGGGGGTCTTACTGACCCAGGGATCCACGCGAGTGTCCTGCATTGGCAGGTGGAATATTTACTGCTGAGCCACCTGGGAAGTCCCTCTTCCAGGTGTGGCTCGTGCCAGTAGGATGTGCTCTAGAGGACGCTCTTTCCTCTGAAAACCCTCCACAGCGCTGCTGAATATGATTCCTGTCAACTGGGGGCCGGAGGTGTTCTCATAGGACCGACTCAGCTGTGCTGCCGATGGCTCCAGATTGTAGTTCCAGGCTCAGCGTCTCTGCATTCGTCACCTCAATGCCATCTTGAATCGCAGCGCTGGGGGCAATGATCCTGCACTCGACCCTCCAAGCTGAGATGTCAACGGAGCCATTTCACACCAGGGAGTCTTGTCTGCTGGGCCGGGTGTGAGGCCTCTTCATGAAGCACCCTGTGAGCAAGTGAAACTCGACTTAGCACAAACAGAGAAACAAAAGGGTAGACTTTATTACCAAAGTTTTACTGTAACTCCCAGGGAATTGTTGATGGGCTTTGTTGGTGACTGTTTCATCGCAGCCCAGCCTCATGAGATATTAAGGGCCCTGACTTACCTTTAATGACTGTTTCCTTTGTTACCTGTGGAGATAACCCTGATGAAGAAAAAGAGATCCATTTCTCTTCTATTCCTGAAGGTCCGAAAGGGAAGGTATGGATATAATCAGTTTTATTTTTTTGTTGTTGTTGTTTTTATAACCCATAGGGTAGCTCCCTATTGTCTGGGGGCTTGACGTTGCTCCTGAAATAATGGGAGCCCCTGGCACCCTTCATTTAAGGAAGACAACTGGGTATTATTTAACTAGGAAAGGAAAAGACCTAGGCATCAGGGTCCACAGAGAACCAGGTCTGGGCTCTCAGGTGACAGGCTAAGATGGCCTCATCACTATGGAAACAGTATGTCTATGCTTGTGAGACAGGAAGGAAGTAGGTGGGTACAGATATGGAGATAAACAGGATCCCACAAAAACTGGTTTGAACCAGCTAAAACCAAGATGGTTTTGAGTATGGTCTGGTCTCTGACTTCTAACTCATTACTCCTTCATTGTAACACAAAAATTCACTCCCCTCTCACCATGTCAGGTACTGTGATAGTTCCAAGGCTGACCATAGAAGGCCAAAAAGTGAAGGGAGGTCCGTCTGCTCACTGTTCAAACGCCCATAAAGAGGCCAGGCTGATGGAAAGGAACATTTGCTTTATTTGGATGCTGGTGTGTGTGCTGGGGGGAGGGTAGACTCCTGTCTAAAGGCTGACATCCCCTCCCTTGACAATCAGTGGACAAGAGCTTTTTATAGACAGAGAGGCTACAGTCAGCACTGTAAACTATAGACAGAAACAGCACAATCAGCATTGAGTGCAATTATTATTTTTTATTTATATATTTTATTTATATTTTATTTGTATTTTTTAAAATATTTCTATTTTTTATTCAGATGGTTTTCATATATGGGAAAAATTCTGGTTAGTTATTTTCCTCTTATACTGATGTGCACTTATTAGTTCACTTAAATTTATTTATTTATTTGAGAGATAAAGAAACCAGAATTTTACTTCTTGCTTATGTACTTTCTCTATGCGTCAGTTGCTGGGTAACTGCCTTCATACCCCAAGAAGAATGTGCTTTGGTCTTTCCTCTTTCCCTCTCTTACCAAAACAGGGTTCCTCCAGGAGGAAGCTAGGAGTAGAACAGACGCTAGGGAGTTTGGGGCTGTCATCTAAGTAGCCTGGCTGACTTTGTCCATCATTTATGCTCACCTCCACTGGTCAGTATTGGCCATTATCCCTGTGTATCTCAGGCAGTGGGGGAAGCATAGTTCTCCCTTTGGTCCTGAGAGACAGAGAAACTTTTTGAGTCACAGTAAATGTTTTTAGAGGTTGCAGTGCCCTCCTCTTTCTGGTGGGGTGTGGGTATTCTTGCCATTCACCATGCATGTGCTTTCTAAGACGTCCTGTGGGCAGGGCATTGAGTGGGCACTTGAGTCCAAAGGAGCGGACCTTCCCCTGCTTTAAGAAGCCTACGGTCCAGGCACTGAGAACCAGTGCAGACCCAGCAACTGTAACTCTTAGCTCACTTTTAGTAAGCTAAAAATAGAAATAGCAGGCTTATTTCTCCATTATCTCTTAAAGATTAATCTGCATTTTACCTTGTAAATAAAGTAGTGAGGGACTGGCATCTGTAGACAGTCAAGTAAATACAGCTGAGAGATAAGTAAGAGCTGTTCTTGTGTAAAGTGTGACCAAAGAACCTAATTCTGACCAAAAATTTATTCTACAGTATGTTGTTATGTATGCTGTGCCATTTTTGGTCCTTTAAGCTCAGATATACTTTGGAGTTGTGCTTTCTTGGCCTCGTGGTTTAAAAAATCCATCTCTTTGTGGTACAGTTTGATTTTCCACCATTGTGATGTACTGTTCTTGCTTCCAGGCTTTGACAGCACAGCGTTCTAACTGTTCTATCCAACATGACTCTGGTGACCACACTCCAGCTTTCTCTGAAGAAGCCATTTGCCCCAGCAAAGTGTCTTTATACACATCTATCCTCCTAGTTCTAAACTGCATCAAGCACATCAGAAATGCTGATGCAGTGATTACTCTTTGACTTTCTGTTGGTGACTCTAAAATAATACCTGATGGTGCAGAGAGAGGCAGCCCAGAGTGGCAGGAAGTTCATGGGCTTTGGGACCAATAGCTGGGTTCAAACCTTCCCCCATTTTGGAGAATCCACTGTTGTCTGAACTATATTATATGTAAAAAGATAAGAATAATACATACCTTACAGTAGTATTACAAGAATTTGTGAGATGATAAAAGGGTATTGTTACACATTTGATAAATGGTAACTATAACAAAGCCATTGGTGTGTTTATATGAATAGTAGTACTTCATTTGCTATGTGCTGCTGAGAAAGCCATATTTTCTTTAGCAATACTTTTTGTTTTTCTAGGGCTTCCCTGGCGGATCAGATGGTAAAGCGTCTGCCTGCAATACGGGAGACCCAGGTTTGATCCCTGGGTCAGGAACTTCCCCTGGAGATGGAAATGGCAACCCACTCCAGGTTTCTTGCCTGGGAAATCCCGTGGACAGAGGAGCCTGGTGGGCAACAGTCCATGTGGTCGCAAAGAGTTGGACATGACTGAGTGGCTTCCCTTTCTTTCTTTCCCTTTCTTTGTTCTTTTAAGACCACTTTCTGAAATTCACAAAATCTCTATTAATCTGTATGTTGTAATTACAGTACCAAATGAAAACCACTGTCTTTTCTTGAGGAAAAATGAATTTATAAATAAAATCACCCATAATCCCACAATAAAGAAATGATCATTGTTATCATGTTGAAATATTTTCTTTTAATGTTTCTTGTTTCGTGCATTCTTGTGCAAAATTGGTATAATGGTTTCATGTCATTACATGAATATTGTCGGTTGTCTTAGTTTGGGTGTGCTGAAGATAAAGTCTAGGATGAGAGTTTGAATGCAATAGGTTATTTGGGAGGGGGTCCCAGGAAACACTGGTAATGGAGGGGGGATGTGGGACAAGAAAGGGAGAGAGGGCCGCACAGGATGTGTTATCAGGTATGTTCCAGGCTGGGTTACAGGAACGCAATCCTGCTGGGAAAGGAGCACAAGCCTCAGGGTCAGCATCCCTGCATGAAGGAGTCGGGTATTTACACACCAGCTCCTGTCTGTCTGTTGACTGAAGGCTGCCAAGGGGGAGAGCAGAGGAAGAAGTTAAATTCCCCAGCACTCCTGGCTGCCTTGTGCTTTAGCAGAGCCGACTCAGGTGGCAGACAGAACCCTCAGGCAGAGTTGCAGGAAGTCAGGCTAGGGTGACAGGGAAGGCACCGGTGCCGAAACTGACAACACCAGCTCACCCGTGTTACTCAGTCTGTTTTTACACTGGCTATTGAACAGATCACAGTGGATGAGTGCCTCCTCAAGGGTTATGGTCCTGCAGTTACTTCTTTTTCTATTTTCTGTTCCTCCTCAGAGCAAAATTTCTCACAGGAGTTGTGTACAACCCGTTTTCCACACCTTCAGACACAGTTCTATGCTCAACACATCTTAAAAAGGCTTCAATCTCTTTCTTTTTAAGATAATGCTTTTCCTAAGTCACCAAAAGCCCTGTCTTTGCCAAATCCAACTGGTACTGTCGTCTTTTCAACTCACCAGCCTCCCGGAGGCGCGGGCTTCAGCTTCTCCTGAGCTCTGGTGACTGTGCTTTCTCTCCCTCCTCATTCTCCTTGGGTGTATCTCCACCTGTGAGTGCTGGATGGTCTCGGGGCTCAGCCTTGGGCTTCTCTCTCCCTCTTTCTCTTTGTTTTTGTATATCTTATTCTTTAATGAAAATGAAGAACGTTATCATGTGATTTATAAGTCTAAGAAATAATATAAGGCAACAATGGGACATTTTATTAATACGAATCTCAATCTATAACTTTAAAAATCTCATTTCCTCTATTATAACACTTCATTTTTTAAAATTGTTATTTATTTGCCATGCTGGGTCT
Organism: Litocranius walleri; assembly: GCA_006410535.1. Classification (NCBI taxonomy): domain Eukaryota; kingdom Metazoa; phylum Chordata; class Mammalia; order Artiodactyla; family Bovidae; genus Litocranius; species Litocranius walleri. The sequence goes on along the minus strand of SJYG01001610.1, from coordinate 68,456 downwards.
TTGTTGCTATGCATGGGCTTTCTCTGCTTGTGGTTGGCAGGGGCTACTCTTCATTGTGGTGCCTGGGTTTCTCATTGCAGGGGCTTCTCCTGTTGTGGAGCACAGGCCCTAGGGTGCACATGCTTCAGGATTTATGGTTTGTGAGCTCAGTAGTTGCAGAGCACAGGCTCTGGAGTGCAGGTTACACAGCCTGTGGAATCCTCTGAGGGCAGGGATAGAACCCACATCTCCTGTGTTGGCATGCGGATTCTTAACCACTGGACGACCAGGGAAGTTTGGATGTTTAATCATCAGTGTCTCATAAGCACTTGATAGATTTTTCTTTCTGGGGGAGGTGGGGTGGGGCAGGCACAGAGATTTCCTTCTCTCCCCTGCCCCACACCCCATAGCCTCCCCACTATCAACATAGAGTGAAAGATTTGCTACATCTGATGAATCTATAGAGACACAGCAGTCACCCCAAATCCATAGTTTACATCCGGGCTCACTCTTGGTGCCGTGCATTCCATGGGTGTGGACAAATGTGTGATAACACTCCCGTCATTGTGGTATATTGTGGAGCATTTCCATCGCCCTAAAATCCCCTGTGCTCCATCTACTCATCTCTCATCCCACCTCCACCCTCTGGCAACACTGATCTTTTACTGTCTTCATAGTTTTGCCTTTTTGTCACATAGTTAGAATCATACAGCATGTAGCCTTTCAGACTGACTCCTTTCACTTAGTAATGAGCATTTACGTTTCCTTCATGTTGTTTCATGTGTTGGAAGCTCATTTTTTTTTTAGTGCTGAATAGTACTCCATTGCCTGGATGAACCAGTTTCTCCATTCACCTGTTGAAGGATATTGTGATTGCTTCCAAATTTTGGTAGTTTGAATAAAGCTGCTCTAGATATTTCATAGGTTCAAAAAATGGTTTCTCTTCCTTAAAAATTAAATACACGATGAACCAGCTTACTCCAAATAAAGAGTCATCTTCTTTCTTTCATTTCATGCTCTCTCCATATTTACGTTAATTGTATTGTTGTTAATATTAGCATATCAATTCTCTCCATCTTCTATTTTTTTAAACAGTGGAGGAAAATGTAATAAAACACCTAAATGGATCTACAAAGAAGGGTCATTATGATACAGAGATGATTGTTTTATGGAAACTGAACAAGTTGACTGATAGAGATGGATGGCAATACGTGATACTCAGTTGCTAGGTGAAATTCTAAATTTGAAAAAAGAAAAGTGGTTTGAGGTTAGCAGAGTAAAGGTTATGACCCAACAGGACATCTAGATGTGTGCAAAAAATAGCCTCCCTGGCTACTTTGGTTAATGAGTAGAAACTTAAGTCTCTTGGCTGTTGCAGAATTATAAATGACATTCACATAAAGGTATCAAAACTTTTAGTCCAGGAATTGGTCTCAGTTTAGACAGAGTGGCATCTCTCATGGGATACAAGCAAGCTATGTTACATAATTTGATTCTGAACTTTGTGTGGCTATTAGACATGGAGTTAAGTGTATCTTTACAGATCAGCTCATTTGAAGAGGTGGTACCTCAGGCTCTCTGACCAAAACTACCAGCTTTGAACCAAAGGCCAGTTGCTCTTTTCCAGTCTCTTCTTTTCTAAAGTTATTGCCTTATCGTGGATCCTCCATCTGGTAGACTGTTGTCAATAGTAGAATATTGTCACTACACTAAATCCAGAGAAACGCACTGCAGGCAGTAAAACAAACAAACAAACAAACTGTCACTTTGATCTCGATTCCTCTGAGTGGTAGACTCTGGTCAATAGTACAACACCATCACCAGGCAGAATCCAGCAAAGCCTACTAAAAGTAAAAAAGAATAACTGTAGTTACCAAAGCTCAGTCATAGTCAAATGTTAGGGATCCAGAGAGAACCTACAGTTGAGTCAGTAAAAGGTATTAGCTGTCAGTGCAGTAAAGTTAAGTCAATATAACAAGTCAACATACAGCAGGCTGATGCTGAGCTGACAGGTGATACACAACACGTTTGCCATGAAAGAGAAATGAAGGAATAGGAATGGCAGGCAGAGCCTAATAGTTTCTTTGCCGGAACACCTCACAACTTCTTTGTTGCTTTCATCAGTCCACTCTCAGGATCCAGCTTTCTTAAGACCTTCCCCCATTTTGGTCATTGTTCAAAGCTTTCAATACCATTTTTGCTGTTGTTGTTCTAGGTCTTTGTTGTGGTGAGTGGGGGCTACTGTATGTTGCGGTGCATGGGCTTTTCATACTGTTCATAGGGCTCCCAAGGCAAGAATACTGAAGTGGTTTGCCATTTCTTTCTCCAGTGGACCATGTTTTATCAGAACTCTCCACCATGACCTGTCTGTCTTGGGTGGCCCTACATGGCATGGCTCATAGTTTCACTGAGTTAGACAAGGCTGTGATCCATATGATCAGTTTGGTTAGTTTTCTGTGATTGTGGTTTTCCTTCTGTCTGCCCTCTGATGGATTAGGATAAGAGGCTTATGGAAGCTTCCTGATGAGAGAGATTGACTGTGAGGGAAACTGGGTCTTGTTCTGCTGGGTGGGGCCATGTTCAGTAAATCTTTAATACAATTTTCTGTTGATGAGTGGGGCATGTTCTCTCTCTGTTGTTTGACCTAGGCCAAACTATGGTGGGGTAATGAAGATAATGGCGACCTCCTTCAAAGGACTTGTGCACACACTGTTGTATTCAGTGGCCCTGACCCAGCAGCAGGCCACTGCCGTCTCACGCCTCTGCTGGAGACTCCTGGATACTCCAAATCTTGCAGAATTTCTGAGGGTCAGTAAGCTGGGAGCAGCTCGGCTGGGTGATCTGGCTCAAGGTCCCTCACGAGGCTGCAATCAGATGCATTCTGGAGCTGCATCCATCAGAAGGCTCCTCTGGGATCCTCACTCAGCAAAGTAATACTCAAAATTCTCCCAGCTAGGTTTAAACAGTACAAGAACTGAGAACTTATAGAGGTTCAAGGTGAATTTTAGAAAAGCAGAGGAACCAGTGATCAAATTGCCAACATCCTCTGGATCAAAGAAAAATCAAGAGAATACCAGAAAAACATTTACTTCTGCTTTCTTGACTATGCCAAAGTCTTTGACTGTGTAGATCACAAGACACTATTTAAAGCTGTTCAAGAGATGGGCATACCAGACCACCTGACTTGCCTCTTGAGAAATCTGTATCCAGGTCAAGAAGCAACAGTTAGAACTAAACATGGAACAATGGACTAGTTCCAAATTGCAAAAGGAGTATGTCAAGGCTGTATATTTTCACCCTGCTTATTTAACTTATATTCAGAGTGCATCATGCAAAATGCTGGGCTGGATGAAGCACAGGCTGGAATCAAGATTGCTGGGAGAAATATTAATAACCTCAGATATGCACATGATACCACCCTTATGGCAGAAAGTGAAGAGGAACTAAAGAGCTTCTTGATCAAAACGAAAGAGGAGAGTGAAAAAGCTGGCTTAAAGTTCAACATTCAAAAATGAAGATCATGGCATCCAGTCCCATCACTTCATGGCAAATAGATGGGGAAGCAATGGAAACACTGAAAGACTGTATTTTCTTGAGCTCCAAAATCACTGCAGATAGTGACTGCAGCCATAAAATTAAGAGATGCTTGCTCCTTGGTGGAAAAGCTCTGCCCAACGTAGACAGCATATTAAAAAGCAGAGACATTACTTTGCTGACAAAGGTCTGTCTAGTCAAAGCTGTGGTTTTTCCAGTAGTCATGTATGGATGTGAGAATTGGACCATAAAGTAAGCTGAGCACCAAAGAATTGATGCTTTTGAATTGTGGTGTTGGAAAGACTCTTCAGAGTCTCCTGGACTGCAAGAAGATCAAACCAGCCTATCCTAAAGAAAATCAGTCCTGAATATTCAGTGGAAGGACTGATGCTAATGCTAAAACTCCAAAACTTTGGCCACCTGATGTGAAGGACTGACTCATTGGAAAAGACCCTGATGCTGGGAAAAAATGAAGGCGGGAGGAGAAGGGGAACAGAGGTTGAGATGGTTGGATGGCATCACTGAGTCCGTGGGCATGAGTTTGAGCAAGCTCTGGGAGTTGGTGATGGACAGAGAAGCCTGGCATGTTGCAGTCCATGAGGTCAGATATGACTGAGCGCATGAACTGAACTGAACAGGCTTTTCATTGCAGTGACTTTTGTTGTGGAGCATGGGCTCTAAGCACACACGCTTCAGTAGCTGTGGTGCTTGGGTTTAGTTGCCCCTTGGCAGCATGTGGGATCTTCCTGGACCAGGGGTTGAACCTGTGTCCCCTGCACTGGCATGTGGATTCTTATCGACTCTACAGCCAGGGAAATCTAAAGCACTTCTGTAAAAGCGATTCATGATTTATTCAATCATTTTGCTATTGCTGAAAGTTAGGATGTTTCTAAATTCAATTATTAAGCACTGCTCTCTGAGAAACATGAAAGTGAAAGTTAGTCACTCAGTCAGAATATATCCTGCTAGCTTCCTCTGTCCATGGAATTCTCCAGCAAGAGTACTTCCTGGGATGGGTTGCCATTTCTTTCTCTACGGGACCCTCCCGATCCAAGGATGAATCCAGATCTCCTGCATTGCAGGCAGATTACTTACTATTTGAGTATTTGTACATAAACTGCTTTCTGTAGCTGACTTTTTACCTCATTCATCTTCAAAGTGGAAATCTTACTGAGTCGAAGAGAATGAACATTTTTAATGCTGTTAATAATAAATATTGTTAGATTATTTTCTGGAAAAGAAAAACTATTCTAATTTATTTTTTGCCAATAATATACTACAGTGCATATTAGACTTTGCCTTCATTAGAATGGAGTATTCTGTTTTTTCTTTTTTTTTCTTTGATGGCTATTAGGCCTCTTTATTTGGCTGAAAAACATTTGAAGCATGAAACTGTGACAGAATCAGTGCCAGCACCACCACGAAACATCCTTAATTTAACAAGGTAAGAATGAATGTGCTTGCATTATTTCATTATTTTTCATTCTTTTGCTGAAATTTCCTTGTTACCTATTCTTTTTCTAGATTGTGAGCCTAATGAAAGTAGGAATTTAAAATTTTTGAGTATATTCTTTTCTGAAGACATCTTTATCAACTCTTAACAGTTTCTGGAGGACTCATCTCAGTAACGGACTAGTGTTCCAAATGAACTGAAAACAAAATAACTCGATTCCATTATTATTATAACATCTTAAAGGAAGATCAAATAGGATATATTGACCCAAAATAAGGAGTTTTATTTATGTTTTTATACCAAGACTCTCTGTGAAAGTGTCATAATGCAAGTATGTCTGAGAGCCAGTGAGAAGTGACACAATTCATTACTTGTAACAAAGTTCTGAAATGTGAGGATGATTTATTTTCATGAATTAGATCACATTCAAGGTTATTTGTATAATAACATGAATGTTATTAATTTGCTTTCTTGACTGTGACAGATTTGTGGTGCCAGAGCCTGTCCTTTGGTTACAGCAGTCGTGTCCATAGAAATAAAAAGTGAACCACATCTGTAATGTTAAATTTGTAGTAGCCATTTTAAAAGGAACAAGTGAAAATAATATCAATTAGACATTTTTACATCAACGTGTCCAAAATACTATATTAACATATAATCAATATAAAAATCATTAATGAGACAAAAAATGGTTCTTGCTGTCTTTGAAATCTATTGTGTAGCTTATCTTACAGTTACGGCACATCTCAAATTTGGACCAGATGCATTCAAGGCCTCAAAATTAGCATGTAGATAATTTGTCCCATACCTACTGTATGGGGTAATCCAGGATTTACAGTATTATCTAGGTTGCTAAGAGTCAGACACGACTGAGCGACTTCCCTTTCACTTTTCACTTTCGTGCATTGGAGAAGGAAATGGCACCCTGCTCCAGTATTCTTGCCTGGAGAATCCCAGGAACAGGGGAGCCTGGTGGGCTGCCGTCTATGGGGTCGCACAGAGTTGGACACAACTGAAGCGATGCAGCAGCAGCAGCAGCAGCAGCAGCAGCAGCAGGACTCTTATGGGTTCATGCACACTAAGTCACTTCAGCTGTGTCCGACTTTTTGTGACCCCATGGGCTGTAGCTCGCCAGGCTCCTCTGTCAATGGGGATTCTTTTAGGCAAGAATACTGGAGTGAGTTGACATTTCCAGGGAGTGGATATATTTTTCAGTAACTAGAAGAATATTTCTGGTATGTGTCATAGTCTAGGTTCCCTGGTAGCAGACTATGAGAAGGATTTGAGTGGAAGGAGTTTCTTTTATAAGTGACCCCAGGAAAACATTTGTAGGGAGTGAAGAAGTGAGACAGAGAAGGGAAGGAAGCCAGTGAAAACTGTGCTAACAAGTTACTGCTTAGGCAACTGGGCCTTTCCTGCTGCTTAGAGTGCTGGGAGACACAATTGTTCCAGCTCATAGACAAGGGCACTGGGGCATTTATCTCCCAGCTCCCCATCCATCACTGGTTGAGGGTTGAACCCAGGGGTTTGGGCTCGCCTTGTGTATGGTCTCAACGTGTTCCCACAGCCAGAAAAAGGCCCTTTAGCAGAGAGTTGCAGATTAGACGTGAACTCCATAGTCCTGGAGAAGAGTCAGAGGACATGAGCTGAAAAGTGACAGCTCCTGCTCCAGCAGGTCCCATAACCTAAGGAGAGAAGCTAGTAGCCTCAGGAACCCCAGAGATTTGATGCCACCTAGATTTTCCTTTATACCACCATGCTGGTCACTTCAGTTCAGTTCAGTGGCTCAGTCATGTCCAACACTTCACGACCCTATGAATTGCAGCACGCCAGGCCTCCCTGTCCATCATCACCTCCCAGAGTTCGCTCAGACTCATGTTCATCGAGTCAGTGATGTCATCCAGCCATCTCATCCTCTGTCATCCCCTTCTCCTCCTGCCCCCAATCCTTCCCAGCATCAGAGTCTTTTCCAATGAGTCAACACTTTGCATGAGGTAGCCAAAGTACTGGAGTTTCAGCTTTACCATCATTCCTTCTAAAGAAATCCCAGGGCTGATCTCCTTTAGAATGGACTGATTGGATCCCTTTGCAGTCCAAGGGACTGCCAAGAGTCTTTTCCAACACCACAGTTCAAAAAGCATCAATTCTTCAGTGCTCGGTCTTCTTCACAGTCCAACTCTCACATCCATACATGACCACAGGAAAAACCATAGGCTTGACTAGACGGACCTTTGTTGGCAAAGTTCTGTCTCTGCTTTTGAATATACTATCTAGGTTGGTCATAACTTTTCTTCCAAGAACTAAGGGTCTTTTAATTTCATGGCTGCAGTCACTCTCTGCAGTGATTTTGGAGCCCAATAAAGTAAAATCTGACACTGTTTCCACTATTTCCCCATCTATTTCTCATGTAGTGATGGGACTGGATGCCATGATCTTTGTTTTCTGAATGCTGAGCTTTAAATCAACTTTTTCGCTTTCCTCTTTCACTTTCATCAAGAGGCTCTTTAGTTCTTCTTCACTTTCTGCCATAAGGGTGGTATCATCTGCATTTCTGAGGTTATTGCTATTTCTCCCGGCCATCTTGATTCCAGCTTGTGTTTCTTCTAGTCCAGCATTTCTCAACATGTACTCTGCATATAAGTTATATAAACAGGGTGACAGTATGCAGCCTTGACGTACTCTTATTTCGAACCACTCTGTTGTTCCATGTCCAGTTCTAACTGTCGCTTCCTGACCTGCATACAGATTTCTCAAGAGGCAGGTTAGGTGGTCTGGTATTCCCATCTCTTTCAGAATTTTCCACGGTTTATTGTGATCCACACAGTCAAAGGCTTTGGCGTAGTCAATAACGCAGAAATAGATGTTTTTCTGGAACTCTCTTGCTTTTTTGATGATCCAGCAGATGTTGGTAATTTGATGTCTAGTTCCTCTGCCCTCTCTAAAACCAACTTGAACATCAGGGAGTTCATGGTTCACGTATTGCTTAAGCCTGGCTTGGAGAATTTTGAGCATTACTTTACTAGCATGTGAGATGAGTGCAATTGTGCAGTAGTTTGAGCATTCTTTGGCACTGCCTTTCTTTGGGATTGGAATGAAAACTGAACTTTTCCAGTCCTGTGGCCACTGCTGAGTTTTCCAAATTTGCTGGCATATTGAGTTCAGCACTTTCACAGCATCATCTTTCAGGATTGGAAATAGCTCCACTGGAATTCCATCACCTCCACTAGCTTTGTTTGTAATGATGCTTTCTAAGGCCTGCTTGACTTCACATTCCAAGATATCTGGCTCTAGATTAGTGATCACATCATCATGATTATCTGGGTCAAGAAGATCTTTTTTGTACAGTTCTTCCATGTAGTCTTGCCACCTCTTCTTAATATCTTCTGCTTCTGTTAGGTCCAGACCATTTCTGTCCTTCATCGAGCCCATCTTTGCATGAAATATTCCCTTGGTATCTCTAATTTTCTTGAAGAGATCTCTAGTCTTTCCCATTGTGTTCTTTTCCTCTATTTCTTTGCATTGATCGGTGACGAAGGCTTTCTTATCTCTTCTTGATATTCTTTGGAATTCTGCATTCAGATGCTTAAATCTTTCCTTTTCTCCTTTGCTTTTTGCCTCTCTTCTTTTCACAGCTATTTGTAAGGCCTTCCCAGACAGCCATTTTGCTTGTTTGCATTTCTTTTCCATTTCCTGTGGCCACTGCTGAGTTTTCCAAATTTGCTGGCATATTGAGTTCAGCACTTTCACAGCATCATCTTTCAGGATTGGAAATAGCTCCACTGGAATTCCATCACCTCCACTAGCTTTGTTTGTAATGATGCTTTCTAAGGCCTGCTTGACTTCACATTCCAAGATATCTGGCTCTAGATTAGTGATCACATCATCATGATTATCTGGGTCAAGAAGATCTTTTTTGTACAGTTCTTCCATGTAGTCTTGCCACCTCTTCTTAATATCTTCTGCTTCTGTTAGGTCCAGACCATTTCTGTCCTTCATCGAGCCCATCTTTGCATGAAATATTCCCTTGGTATCTCTAATTTTCTTGAAGAGATCTCTAGTCTTTCCCATTGTGTTCTTTTCCTCTATTTCTTTGCATTGATCGGTGACGAAGGCTTTCTTATCTCTTCTTGATATTCTTTGGAATTCTGCATTCAGATGCTTAAATCTTTCCTTTTCTCCTTTGCTTTTTGCCTCTCTTCTTTTCACAGCTATTTGTAAGGCCTTCCCAGACAGCCATTTTGCTTGTTTGCATTTCTTTTCCATGGGGATGGTCTTGATCCCTGTCTCCTGTACAGTGTCACGAACCTCATTCCATACTTCATCAGGCACTCTATCTATCAGATCTAGGCCTTTAAATCTATTTCTCACTTCCACTGTATAATCATAAGGGATTTGATTTTGGTCATACCTGAATGGTCTAGCAGTTTTCCCTACTTTCTTCAATTTGAGTCTGAATTTGGTAATAAGGAATTCATGATCTGAGCCACAGTCAGCTCCTGGTCTTGTTTTCATCAACTGTAATGAGCTTCTCCATTTTTGGTTGCAAAGAATGTAATCAATCTGATTTCGGTGTTGACCATCTGGTGATGTCCATGTGTAGAGTCTTGTCTTGTGTTGTTGGAAGAGGGTGTTTGCTATGACCAGTGCATTTTCTTGGCAAAACTCTATTAGTCTTTGCCCTGCTTCATCCCGCATTCCAAGGCCAAATTTGCCTGTTACTCCAAGTGTTTCTTGACTTCCTACTTTTGCATTCCATTTCCCTATAATGAAAAGGACATCTTTTTGGGGTGTTAGTTCTAAACGGTCTTATAGGTCTTCATAGAACTGTTCAACTTCAGCTTCTTCAGTGTTACTGATTGGGGCATAGACTTGGATGACTGTGATATTGAATGGTTTGCCTTGGAGACGAACAGAGATCATTTTGCCATTTTTGAGGTTTCATCCAAGTACTGCATTTCAGACTCTTTTGTTGACCATGAGGGCTACTCCATTTCTTCTGAGGGATTCCTGCCCGCAGTAGTAGATATAATGCTCATCTGAGTTAAATTCACCCATTCCAGTCCATTTTAGTTCACTGATTCCTAGAATGTCGATGTTTACCCTTGCCATCTCTTGTTTGACCACTTCCAATTTGCCTTGATTCATGGACCTGACAGTTCAGTTTCCTATGAAATATTGCTCTTTACAGCATCGGATCTTGCTTCTATCACCAGTCACAGCCACACAGGGGGGTCTTGTTTTTGCTTTGGCTCCATCCCTTCGTTTTTTCTGGAGTTATTTCTCCACTGATCTCCAGTAGCATATTGGGCACCTAATGACCTGGGGAGTTCCTCTTTAGGTATCCTATCATTTTGCCTTTTCATACTGTTCATGGGGTTCTCAAGGCAAGAATACTGAAGTGGTTTGCCGTTCCCTTCTCCAGTGGACCACGTTCTGTCAGATCTCTCCACCATGATTCGCCCATCTTGGGTTGCCCTGCAGGCATGGTTTAGTTTCACTGAATTAGACTAGGCTGTGGTCCTAGTGTGACTAGATTGACTAGTTTTTTGTGAGTATGGTTTCAGTGCGTCTGCCCTCTGATGCCCTCTTGCAACACCTGTCATCCTACTTGGGTTTCTCTTACCTTGGACATGGGGTATCTCTTCACTTATATGTCCCTAACTCCTAGAACAGTTTATGGCACACAGTAGGTTTTTAATAAATAGTTGTTGAGTGTATGACTTCTCTTTGGGTTCCTGGTTTACTCTTTCTGGCCTCTTGAAGTGAATGTGAGGCATGGCCACCAGCAGTTATGGATCATATCTTTATAAGTCCCTAATCAGAAAGGAAAGAGAGGTTTTCTCTTTCTAGCACCAGCAAAAAGAGAATAAAACAAAACCACCCCCACCCCCCACAATTTGTGAACCTGAGAACAGTTAGATCAGAAAGGTTAGGGAAAAAGGAAAGTATCTAAATCTCTAGTCCCCTGGCTCCAGATTCAGTCTTCTCTGTACAAACCAACACTGGTTTTCATTGTCTCTTATAAATAACTTATTAGTTTATGTCCAGAAGAGGATGCTAAGAAGTTTCAAAAGATCTTTGATAATAAAACAAAAAAGACAGTATAAGTTGAAGGGATTGAAATTATTTGGCAGTTTGGAGATGGCTAATTATGGTCCTGAGATAGCTGTGGGGACTGGACAGTACAGTCTGGGGTAGTTTGAGAAGGAAGTCACTAGACCTCCAACTTTAGCAACCAATTCCTTCATTTTTGAAGTAGAACTAGTAGCTGAGTGTTTACAGTACTAGAACATGTAGGGAATGTAAAAGAGAACTGCAAATCAGGAGAAGTCTGGTACCATACATTGTGGATTGCATTATCTGAGAGAGAGCTAACACCAGAAAGGTACGTTATTGAAAAATTACAATTTTCAGCTCTAATCACTTCTGTTTTTTGCAACAGAAAATTTCAAACATGCATGAAATATCAAGAAAATGGTATAATAACTTCTCATCATACCTATCAATACAAAATTATAAACACCTTGCCATTCTTGTATGTTTGACTCATAAAAAATGTTTGAATATATTAAAGGTTTCTTTAAATCAATTTCTCCTCTGGCATTAAGGTATAATTGATAAATATTATATATATCTAGATGTTCAACCTGATGACTTGATTTCCATATACATTGTGAAATATTCATCACAACTGAGAGAGTCAATTCCTAGGTTGGTTAATAAGAAGTCCAGGGTAGCTGAGGAGGAGAAAGGGGTCTGGAGCCCTCAAGAAGAAGAAAGGAGTCCGGGGCTCTCAAGGAGAAAAAGACAAACTTTTTTCCTACATTGCTTTGTGGTAGTCAATAAATGTAACTTGCTCCAGGACATGCTTCTCCTTCTTGAGAACCTTCTGACTAATCCTGTCATCTTCAAAGGTATGTTGTGGGAGTGGGTTTGGTAAAATATATAAAGCTTTGGTAAGACTACTTAGTGGGAACACTCTCCATTCCCCAGCCCACAGCCCCCTTCTGATGTCTATGTCAGAAGATTTCCCTGTCCCTTTTCACAGTTTAATAAAATTCTGCTATACAAAAGCTCCTGAGTGATCAAGCCTGGTCCCTGGTCCCAAAGCTAAATCTTTTACTTTGGAGATCACAAACTCAACACCATTCACTGTAAGGTATCACAGCCAAGCCAATCAACATGTCCATCATGTCACACTTTTGCCATTTTCCTTTATTTTTCTTTTTTATGTTGAGAACTACCACTCTTTAGCAAATTAAGAGTGGACAGCAATATTATCACATTGCTATACACCAGTTTCCTAGAACTTATCTCTTCATCTGGCATAACTGAAGCTAAAAGCCATCATTAATAACACCAATTTTAGCCAAGGTATATGGGAAATTATCAAAGAATAATATGGTGATCTTGTAGGTACATAAATTTCTTTCTTCATTTAGAGTAGAAGGGAAGAGAAACTGTTGAGCTGGTAACTAAACACTTCTGAGTAAGAGCCCAAGATTTTGTTCATTCAGTCTTGCAGTCATTCACACAGCATATTCTAGGCACTTTTCACACACACTGTCCATCTACCAGTGAAACCACCATGCTGAACCCCAAACTTGGGTCCAAGACCTTGGACAAGTGCTGTCCTTGAGCCTCATCTTTCTCATCTGTACAACAGTGATAACACCTCCTTGAACAGGGCATTGTTAGAGTTGAAAGTGAGGTAAGGTCCCCAGCAATGTGCATATGTATTTGGGGACATCTGTCACTGTTACTTATCTAGGTTCTGAACACATGATGAAAGAAATTAGGAGGCGTTTCTCTCCCCACAAAGTGCCCTTTCCCAATCCAAGAGGGCAGCAAAAAGCTCACAGAGGTTCCCTCACGATGCAACGTGTGAGATGCCACAGACATCTCATGTGGGCTGTACATGCCTTCTGCCAGCTTTCTCCAGGCCTTCCCTGCAGCCCATGGGGAGCATCGGAGCAGCAGAGGAGGGCAGAGCCTGAGGCTGCCCTCTTCACCTTCTAGGGGAGTGCCTGGGCTCAGAACAGGAGTTTCAGCAGAATTTGCAGCCAGGTGGGATCCTTGGAGCTGGTTTGTCCATTCTGTCCGGTCAGCCTACCCTCCTCCATCAAAGAGCTGGTGGCCTTGCCTCCCCCATGGATGAGGCTCCTGGAAGCTTTGGCCTGACTGCCTCTTCGTCCTTCAGCCCCACACACAGCCCTGCTTCTCCCAGAACAGTGACAGCAGGGCAGAGCTGGTAACTGGGAGGCGACACAGGAAGTTGTGTAGTTGGGGGAAGTGGAGACCTGGCGGGCTATGAGTGCTCCTCCCCCAGAAGCCAGACCCGGAAGGCAAACTGATCTCCAGCATCCACGTGGTCGCCTCCAGGAGCAGCAGGACCCTCCCGCCGTCAGCTCCACGCCCGCCCCGACCTGGCAGGATGCAGCCGCTGTACCCGACGGTGAAGCCCAACCCGCTGCAGAAAGGGAACCTCTGCTCCTCGCCTGTTCATCTGGTGAGTGCCCCCCAGCCTTTATAGCGGCAGTCATGGCACCCTCCGCTGCCCGCGCCTTTCGGAAAGGAGTGTGAACCCTCTCAATGCTGTCCTGTTCCCTTCTGCACCCTGGGAAGAAGGAGGTCGATTGGGCAAGGAAGTGGGGAGCAGGGGTGGAGAGGGGACCTGGTGACCGAGTGGCGGAGGCACAGGGTCTCCTTGCCTTGCTGCCAGCAGTCCCTCCAGAGCCAGAGAGCAGGAAGCTGGAAGGCTGCCCCGGGGGGAATCACAGCCCAGAGGGAAAATGCACTGAACACCCCGCCTCTACTCTTACTGGCTTCCCCTATCTGCTCAGGAATTCCCAGTTCTGAACTGAAGCGTCACACACCCACCTCCTACCCCTGTCCCCAGGCCCAAGCAGGCAGCTTATGAACAGCTTCCTTTATCTAATTAGTGCCCTGGACCGTTGTTTAGTCATTCTGTCCTGTCCGACTCTTTGCAACGTGGGGGATGGCAGCACTGCTGGTCTCTGTCCCTCATCACTGAGTTTGCCCAAGTTCATGTCCATTGCATCTGTGATGTCATCGATATAACTCATCCTCTGACACCCTCTTCTCTTGCCCTTAATCTTTCCCAGCATCAGGCCCTTTCCCAGTGAGTCAATCTGTTTGCATCAGATGACCAAAATACTGGAGTTGCAGCTTCAGCATCAGTCCTTCCAAAGAATATTCAGAGTTGATTTCCTTTAAGACTGACTAGTTTGATCTTGCAGTCCAAGGAACTCTCAGAAGTCTCCAGCGCCACAGTTCAAAGGCATCAGTTCTTCAGTGCTCCACCTTCTTTGCTATCTTTCAGTAATGTCCCCACCTTTTGTATGTTCCAGCTCCATTGGGTTCCCTTTGCCCTCATGTCTATGACCATGTATTTCTTTCGCTCTCCCTTTCTCTAACCAGTTTTTATTTTATTTTTCTCTGTAACTTCCTCCTTTGGGCCTGAGACTCAGACAAAAGCAGGAAGTGAAAGTGAAAGCATTAGTTACTCTTCGTGACCCCCCAGACTCTAGCCTGCCAGGCTCTTCTCTCCATGGGATTCTCCAGGTTAGAATACTAGAGTGGATAGCTAAAATAGATACGATTGTCAGCTGGCTGAAGTCCCAGTTCTCACATCCAGATAAAGACCAGATAAAACTAATGAGGCAGTTGGGGATACACAGACCAAAAAGCAGGAGGAGAATAATTGTAAGGGTTGCTAAGAACGGCAGAAGCCCAGGAAGCTGAGATTGCTCTTTTGATACTCTCCCAAATTTGTTCAGTCAGGGCCCTTCTTGTTCTGAGTATTGGATCAAGCGACTTCCTCTTTGAATTTTTATTGGAGTATAGTTGATTAACAATGTTGTGTTAGTTTCTACTCTACAGCAAAGTGAATCTCGTATACATATACACACTCTTTTTAGGTTCTTTTCCTATGTAGGCCATTACAGAGTATAGAATAGAGTTCTCTGTGCTATACCGTAGGTCCTTCTTAGTTATCTGTTTTATATATTACAATGTGTGTATGTCAATCCCAGTGCCCCCATTTGTCCCTCCTCTCACTCGCTGGAAACCATAACTTTTTTTTTTTTCTCCTACATCGTGACTCTCAGTCTAGTTTTTAAAGTGTTCATTTATAGCCTTTACTTACATTCTACATATAAGCGATATCATATGATATTCATACTTCTCTGTCTGGAAGCAGTCTTCTCTAACAGTCAGGTTACACTGTCTTCTATTTGACCACTCACATTAACATAGAAGCAACAAGAAATAGCTGCAAGGACACGGATTCCTCCTTGATCAGCCAGCAGGTAATCAGGAGCTATGCAGTGCTTGAGTGTCATGTGGACCAGACGCCCAGTGAAAATTTCATATTTCTAAAGTCACAGCTGGGTTCTTTAGTTGCCCAGGCCATGTTCCAGTGCCCTTTTTTTTGTTTTGTTTATTTTTTAATAGCTTTGGCTTTATAAATTGGTTCTCATGCTAGGCTCTCCAAGGATGCTACAGGGGCAAAAATTCCTTCCATTACCAGTCCAGTCCAGCTCCCTCCTGACTAAACAAATGGTGCCATTTAGATGGGAGGTGGGGTGAATGTAATTAAAATCTCAATGTAACCTAGATTGGGGTGTATACCTCTTATAGCCCAGTATCCACTAGTAGAGTTTTCTTGGAGACAGTTAATGGCCCAATGTGGGTGGTCCTCACCCCAGGGGCCTCGAGGACCCTCAGGCTCAACTGTGTTTGGGTTTTCTTGAGTCATGTTTAGACTAATGGTGGCGCCCTTCCATCCAGGATACTTCTGCCATAGACCAGACATCCCCAGGCTTGGTATGATCCTGTTCCCAGAGCCCTTGGACATGGTCTGTATCTAGAGTCGGCCATGTCTGAAGGTGGAAGGCTCATTGGAAATATTGATTGGGTCCCAAGCAAATAGGGATTTGACTAACACATACCCCTTTGCTGGGGTAGGGTGGCAGTGGGAGTAATTGATGTCCCTGGGCAGAGCCTGGGCATGAAGGGATTGAACTGTAGTTTGGTGATGATCTCCGCTGTTAGTGGAGTTCCTGAAAGTATCAGTTCAGTTCAGTCGCTCGGTTGTGTCCGACTCTTTGCAACCCCATGAATTGCAGCACACCAGTATCTATTCCTTGATTGAGGCTGAAGGTGGCAGACCCCACAGTCAGTAAAATTTCAGCCCTTATGAAAGTCTTGTGTTACATTTGAAAATAAATTAATCAGTTAGGAAGTGATAATGAAACGTGACACCTGAATTCTGTTCATGGAGCCTAAGAATGAATTCTGGGGAACTCGCAAACACAGAGGCAAAGTTTATTTTAGAAGATAGACATACAAAGTCCTCAGCATAGACTCTGAGAGGGGGTGAAAGGCCCCCCAAAGGTGAGGATAATAGCAGTTTTATATCTTTTCTAGTATTGATCTGTACATTTTTGGTTGATTAATGCCTTAATATAAACATCACAATGTGCAGTCTGTCGATTTTATGGCTTTCTTGGAACCCCAGTTTCTCAGTTTCTCTAGACATTGCTACACCAGCCCTCGACTCTTTCTCAAGACCCCAGACCATTATTTAGGGACCAAAGATATGTTTTAAGTGCTAATGGTCTTCTTGGAGGTAAGATAAACTGGACAGCAGTTAATAATTGTCTTGTCTTGGGGCTGAATGTTTTATGACCTTCCAGACCGGGAAGGGATTCCTCTGAATGCCTGGAAATTGGAGCAAAGAGTGAGATGCTTACTTGAGAAGATAATAATTGAAATTAAAAAAGGAATTAAGAATTGAAATTTAAAAAATCTTACAGTGTCTAGCAAATTTCTGCTTCAGTTATAGGGAGGATTATAAGAAAAATCAATGTATTCACTTTAGTTGGAAAGATGTTACTTCTCTTTAGGACATCTTCAGATGGTCAGGGTCAGAAAGAGGCTCATGTAAGGGGAGTCTGCCAGGGCTGTAAGGAGGTCAGGGTCCAGAGCCTGTTGGACTCAGGGTGGTGAATTGTAACGTGATCCCCTGTAAAATTTCCTTTGTGTTATTAGCTGAACTAAAGAGGTCTTGAGACCGCGAGGTTGCGTCTTATGTGAATGTGACTGAGGCATTCTTGAGTCTGGTGGGTTTCCCTGGTGGCTCAGTGGTAAAGAACACATCTGCCAATGCAGGAGACACGGGTTCAATCCCTGAGCCAAGAAGATCCCCTGGAGAATGAAATGTCAACCCATTCTAGGATCCTTGACTGGGAAATCCCATGGACAGAGGAGCCTGGAGGGCAACAGTCCATGGGGTCACAAAACTAGTCAGACACAGCTTAGCCACTAAAAAAACAACAGCAAAATCCTTGAGTCTCATACAGTTCAGAAAATTTAAGTGCTTGGTAGTACAGGAACGTGTCTACAGCCTTATCCACAATAGCCATTCAGCTCTATTCTGTGCTTCTGAACCAAGGTAACATTATTTTGATTTCTAAATGTATTTTTCTTAATAATTAAAGTAGATGTACAATGTATGTTCAGTTCAGTCGCTGTGACCCCATGAATTGCAGCACGCCAGGCCTCATTGTCCATCACCAACTCCCAGAGTTCACTCAGACTCGTATTCATCAAGTCAGTGATGCCATCCAGCTATCTCATCCTCTGTCATCCCCTTCTTCTCCTGCCCCCATTCCTCCCAGCATCAAAGTCTTTTCCAATGAGTCAACTCTTCGAATGAGGTGACCAAAGTACTGGAGTTTCAGCTTTAGCATCATTTCTTCCAAAGAAATCCCAGGGTTGATCTTCTTCAGAATGGACTAGGTGGATCTCCTTATAATCCAAAGGACTCTCAAGAGTCTTTTCCAACACCACTACCAACAAAGCTAGTGGAGGTGATGGAATGCCATTTGAGCTATTTCAAATCCTGAAAGATGATGCTGTGAAAGTGCTGCCCTCGATATGCCAGCAAATTTGGAAAACTCAGCGGTGGCTACAGGACTGGAAAAGGTCAGTTTTCATTCCAGTCTCAAAGAAAGGCAGTGCCAAAGAATGCTCAAACTACCGCACAGTTGCACTCATCTCACATGCTAGTAAAGTAATGCTCAAAATTCTCCAAGCCAGGCTTCAACAATACGTGAACTGTGAACTTCCTGATGTTCAAGCTGGTTTTAGAAAAGGCAGAGGAACCAGAGATCAAATTGCAAAACATCCTCTGGATCATTGAAAAAGTGAGAGTTCCAGAAAAACATCTATTTCTGCTTGATTGACTATGCCAAAGCCTTTGACTGTGTGGATCACAATCAACTGTGGAAAATTCTGAAAGAGATGGGAATCCCAGACCACCTGACCTGCCTCCTAAGAAATCTGTATGCAGGTCAGGAAGCAACAGTTAGAACTGGACATGGAACAACAGACTGGTTCCAAATAGGAAAAGGAGTATGTCAAGACTGTATATTGTCACCCTGCTTATTTAACTTATATGCAGAGTACATCATGAGAAACGCTGGGCTGGAGGAAGCACGAGATGGAATCAAGATTGCTGGGAGAAATATCAATAACCTCAGATATGCAGATGACACCACCCTTATGGCAGAAAGTGAAGAGGAACTAAAAAGCCTCTTGATGAAAGTGAAAGAGGA
>SJYG01001610.1:9200-49605 GCA_006410535.1 Litocranius walleri | reverse complement strand
AGAGTGAAAAAGTTGGCTTAAACTCAACATTCAGAAAACAAAGATCATGGCATCCAGTCCCATCACTACATGAGAAATAGATGGGGAAATAGTGGAAACAGTGTCAGATTTTACTTTATTGGGCTCCAAAATCACTGCAGAGAGTGACTGCAGCCATGAAATTAAAAGACCCTTAGTTCTTGGAAGAAAAGTTATGACCAACCTAGATAGCATATTCAAAAGCAGAGACATTACTTTGCCAACAAAGGTCCGTCTAGTCAAGCCTATGGTTTTTCCTGTGGTCATGTATGGATGTGAGAGTTGGACTGTGAAGAAGGCTGAGCACCAAAGTATTGATGCTTTTGAACTGTGGTGTTGGAGAAGACTCTTGAGAGTCCCTTGGTCTGCTAGGAGATCCAACCAGTCCATTCTGAAGGAGATCAGCCGTCGGATTTCTTTGGAAGGAATGATGCTAAAGCTGAAACTCCAGTACTTTGGTCACCTCATGCAAAGTGTTGACTCATCGGAAAAGACTCTGATGCTGGGAGGGATTGGGGGCAGGAGGAGAAGGAGACGACAGAGGATGAGATGGCTGGATGGCACACTGACTCAATGGATGTGAGTCTGAGTGAACTCTGGGAGTTGGTGATGGACAGGGAGGCCTGGCGTGCTGCGATTCATGGGGTCGCAAAGAGTCTGACATGACTGAGAGACTGAACTAAACTAAACTAAGAGAAAAAAATGAGTCTCTGAGATGGAGTTTATATCACATTAGAACTTTTGTAATTAAATTACAATAAACAGTAGATTGAGGGGTTTTAAACCCTACATTTTGCAACAATAAAAATTTTTTAAAATCCATGAGTTTATACTTATTCCAATAAGACATAAAATAGATAGGAGTAAGGGAAAGATTTTTTTTTTTACAGTAGAAAGGCAACTCACAAATGTAGACAGACTGACAGAAAAGTACCACATGGGAGCCATTGTCATAAATAATTCAGACAAAAATTCATCATTGACTGAACATATGTTGAGTGTTCGGGGGTTGGAGGAGACACAGTATTTTCATTGACTCAAAATACCTTCTCAGATTAATTCTTTAGGGAATAATTATATTTTTAAAGTGGATAAATGGGACAAACACCAGGCTAAGCAAGTAACTAGAGTAAATATTAATAGTGAACCTATTGACACCCTTGGCTGTTTTTTCTTTTTTCTTTAAAAAGGTATATAAGTATGGTTCACTTACACTGTTGTGTTAATTTCTGCTGTACAGCAGTGATTCGGTTTTATATATATATACATACATTCTTTCCATGTTGGTTTAATAAGCAGGGTGACAATATACAGCCTTGTCATACTCCTTTACCAATTTTGACCCAAGCAATTGTTCCATGTCCAGTTCAAACTGTTGATTCCTGACCTGCATACAGCTTTCTTAGGAGACAGGTAAGGTGGTCTGGTACTCTCATCTCTTTAAGTTTTCCAGTTTGTTGTCATCTACAGTCAAAGGCTTTAGTATAGTGAATGAAGCAGAAGTAGATATTTTTCTGAGCAGAAACCATAAGGCCCACAAATCCTTGAAATGGACTTCCTGGTCCTTTACAGGAAAACGCTGCCCACCCAGCCCTGGGGCTCTGCTATTCTAAGTGCATCCATTGGACCAGCAGCATTGGCTGGCCTGTGAGGCTGTTAGAACACAAAATCTTGTCTCTATCCCAGACCTACTGACTCAGAATCTCTAGAACCCAGGGGAGTCCTGCTCACAGTACAGTCAGAGAAGCGCTGGTTTAGAGGCCCTGCTCAGGTCATCCTGTGGTTGCACTGCTTCCCTCCCCCAGGTGCAGGCAGCCAGAGAGAACCAGGGGGTGTGGCCACCTGGAGCCCCACCCCCTCCAGGCAGTGCTCTGAGCACCTGGACCCTAGAATCCCTGTTCCCAGGGCCAGTGTAGGCCTCCCTCTAGGGCCCATCTCCCAGCCCGACAGGTGGTCAAGATTCAGCTGTTTACAGGGCAGAAGAGGGTGGGCCTGACCTTGGACTTGAAGGCTGGAGGTGCTCTTGCTTAAGCAGCAGATTCCTTAGGGCACAGAGAGGGTCAGAGCCAGAGGTGGGAAGAGCAGGGGGAGGGCTAGGGGCTGGGTCGGCCCCTCCCTATGCTGTCCTGCCTTCTGGTTCCTAACTCCAGAGTCCAGGAACTCCAGTCTGCCAGGTGGTTATGAGGGTGTACTTGACAGTGTGTTAGCTTGATTTATAACTTTTAAATATTTAAACATAAAGGATGGGCTTCATTATACTCTTGACCCAAGGCCCACAGATGTGAGTGGCAGGTCTGTTAAATGCTTCACAGAATGTTCTCAGAGGACCCCCCTGCATCCCAATCCACTGGGATTGGGATGTTGAATCGGACCTTTGTGGCTGGAGCCTAGGACTCTGCATTCTGACCCCTCCCCTGGTGACTCTGATCCACAGCAGAGCTACTGGTGCTGACCACAAGCTCACACCTTCCTGCTTCTCTCATGATTCTCCTCACAACCTGGCCTGACTCCACCCCCGGGAGTTGGTTGCAGGGAGAAGTTGCTAGAACTGGGCAAGGGTGTCCTCCTGCCGACCATGGGGCTCTCAGGGGCTGCCCTGCAGAAGGAAGGACCTGAGTCAGGGGCAATAGGAGCAAAGGGGCTGCGGGTGCCTGGAGGGACCACATGGAACCAACCAGGGAGTCAGGCTGAAGCTGCTAAGCAGCTCTTTGGGCAGGGAGACCTCCTGGTCCCGCGGACACAGGTGGAGTGGGGACAGACTGTGCTGTTTCACCGGGCTCACAGGCTGTATCTGTCAGTTAGGAGTCTTATAATCTCTAGCAATGCCCTTAAGCTCTGTAAGACGGGGGTCCTAACATCCTAGTATCCTCTGAGCTGGTGTTAAAATTAAACATGATGGTCTTTCATTCAGGCCCACAATGCTGGTAGGATGAGCAAGTGTTGTGGTTTTTGCTAGGAAGCTCTGTAGCCACTGAGGAGCCCAGAAGCGGCATGGTAACAATGTAAGAAAGCCCATTTGGGCACAGCCCTGAAGGCCAATGCTTTTGGATGCACCTCTCATGCCAAGAGAATTGTGCTCGAAAAAACAGGGGTTGAAGCCAAACATCCAAATTCTGCCATCAGGAAATGTGTCAGGGTTCAGTTCACCAAGAATGGCAAAAAATCACAGCCTTTTGTACCCAGTGATGGTTGCTTGAATTTTATTGAGGGAAACGATGAAGTTCTTGTTGCTGGATTTGGTTCCAAAGGTCATGATGTTGGTGACATTCCTGGAGTCTGCTTTAAGGTTGTCAAAGTAGCCAGGGTCTTTTTTGGCCTTCTACAAAGGCAAGAAGGAAAAACCAAGATGATAAATTTTGATGATGAAAGAATGACAGTAACAAACTTTCATATACCAAAAAAATTCAAATGGGATATGATACTTAAGTAAAAGCACATCCTTGTCACACAGAGCAAAAAAAAGGGCAGCTGCTGTTTATTGGGACGCTTATTACATTACACCTCTGCACTTCCTGATGCTCGATATTATAGGCACTTGTCACTGCCTGTGTTCAATCATGTCTGACTCTTTGTGCCCCTATAACTGTAGCCCACCAGGCTCCTCTGCTCATGAGGTTTTCCAGGAAGATTACAATACGGGAGAAGGTTGCCATTTCCTCCCCCTAGGCTTCTTCCAGACCCAGGTATTGATCTAGTGGCTCCTGTGTCTCCTGCACTGAGGCAAATTCTTTATCACTGAACCTGGGAATTACCTGTCACTTACTTCAGGATCAGGTCCCTCAAGCCCCCAGGGGGCGCTAGCGGTAAGGACTCCACCTGCCAGTGCAGCAGATGCAAGAGTAACAGGTTCGATCCCTGGGTTGGGAAGATCCCCTGGAGGAGGAAATGGCAACCCACTCCAGCATTCCTGCCTGGGAAATCCCATCCTCTGTCCATGGGGTCCCAAAGAGTCATCACAACTGAGCACACACACACCCCTCAGATCCCGGGCACAAGAAGGTTCCAGTCACAGCCGTGTGACACACCTGTGCTTGGCCAGTCACCTGTAGCTCCCTGAACTTCCCTGTGCAGGAGCAACTCCTGAAGTTTCTGCTGAGCTGCTCGTCCTGTAGAGTTCCCAGGATTTCCCTCCCAGCAAGCCACACCTCGGGACTCCTGCTCATAGGTTTGTGATGAACTAAGGTGGGACTTGTATGAAATCTCCTGAGACAACTGTATCATACTGAATGAAAATCACCACCAGGGCGCAGGAGAATCCAGGCATCCAGGTGAGAAGCATGGAAAGGCTGTGCAATTAGGGGCCAGGAAGGCCTCAGAGTGGGCAAAAGGGGCCACAGGCCCCCACCCCAACTGAAACATACACTCCTTCTCCTGCAGAATCACTCTGTCGGTTTACTCTGCTTCCTCGTCCAGGTAGAGTTCTTTATATCCTCAGTATGGCAAAGGCCTGTGGTTTGTAAACTTGGCTACACATTTGTATCACCAGGGGAGCTCTGTAAATCCCAGTGCTGAAGCCTCATCTCAGTTAAATCAGAATCTCAGGGGAGGGGATGCAGGAATCAACACTTTTTAAAACCTCACAGGTGAATGCACCCGGCATCCAAGTGACAACCACTATTGGAGGCAGAAGATCTCATTTCTTCCCAAATGGTAGCTGCTTTCTTTGCTAGAAAGTGTGAAAAAGTGTAGGTCGTTCAGTTGTGTCTGACTCTTTGCAAGTTCATGAACTATAGCCCACAAGAATTCCATGGAATTGGCAAGATGGGTAGCCATTCCCATCTCCAGGGAATCTTCCCAACCCAGGGATCAAATCCGGGTCTCCTCCACTGCAGGCAGATTCTTTACCCTCTGAGCCACCAGGAAAAACAGATGGTTTGATTTCTTCCTGTTTTGTTACTGATTCTCCCAAGTCAGACTCCCCTGACAGGAGGTGGGGCTCCTTCTGCCAGGGGTGTGTGTGTGTGTGCATGTGCGGGCACACTCAGTCAGTCATGTCCGACTCTTTGTGACCCCATGGACTGCAGCTTGCCAGGATCCTCTGTCGATGGGATTTTCCAGGCAGGAATAGTGGAGTGGGTTGCTCCAGGGAGTCTTACTGACCCAGGGATCCACATGAGTGTCCTGCATTGGCAGGTGGGATATTTACTGCTGAGCCACCTGGGAAGTCTCTCTTCCAGGTGTGGCTCGTGCCAGTAGAATATGCCCTAGAGGACACTGTTTCCTGTGAAAACCCTCCACAGCGCTGCTGAAATGTGATTCCTGTCAACTGGGGGCCGGGGATGTTCTCATAAGACCAGCTCAGCTGTGCTGCCCGTGGCTCCAGATTGTAGTGTCGGGCTCAGCGTCTCTGCATTTGACCCCTCAATGCCATCTTGAATCGCAGCGCTGGGCACAGTGACTCTGCACTCGGCCCTCTGAGCTGAGGTGTCAACGCAGCTGTTTCACACCAGGGAGTCTTGTCTGCTGGGCCGGGTGTGGGGTGTGAGGCCTCTTCATGAAGCACCCTGTGAGCAAGTGAAACTCGACTCAGCACAAACGGAGTAACAAGAGGGTAGACTTAATTTTATTACCAAGATTCTACTTTTACTCCCAGGGAATTGTTGATGGGCTGTGTTGGTGACTGTTTCATCGCAGCCCAGCCTCATGGAATATTAAGGGCCCCGACTTACCTTTAATGACTGTTTCCTTTGATATCTGTGGAAATAACCCTGATGTAGAAAAAAAGACCAATTTCTCTTCTATTCCTGAAGGTGCGAAAGGGAAGGTATGGATATAATCAGTTTTATGTTGTTGTTGTTGTTTTTTATAACCCATAGGGTAGCTCCCTATTGTCTGGGGCTTGACGTTGCTCCTGAAATAATGGGAGCCCCTGGCACCCTTAATTTAAGGAAGACAACTGGGTATTATTTAAATAGAAAAGGAAAGGACCTAGGCATCAGGGTCCACAGAGAACCGGGTCTGGGCTTGCAGGTGACAGGTTAAGATGGCCTCATCATTATGGAAACAGTGTGTTTACGCTTGTGAGGCAGGAAGGAAGTGGGCACAGATGTTGAGAAAAACAGGATCCCACAAAACTGGTTTGAACCAGCTAAAATCAAGATGATTTTGAGTATGGTCTGGTCTCTGACTTCTCACTCATTACACCTTCATTGTAACACGAAAATTCACTCCCCTCTCACCATGATAGTTGCTTGTGATAGTTCCAAGGCTGACCATAGAAGGCCAAAAAGTGAAGGGAGGTCTGTCTGCTCACTGTTCAAAAGCCAATAAAGAGGCCAGGCTGATGGAAAGGAACATTTGGTTTATTTTGGATGCAGGTGTGTATGTTGGGGGGAAGGTAGATGCCTGTCTAAAGGCTGACTCCCCCTCCCTTGACAATCAGTGGACAAGAGCTTTTATAGACAGAGAGGGCTCCCTGTAGAAACAGTACAGTCAGTGCTGACAGTCATCTTGAAGTTGGTCATTGGTGGTCTGACCAGTGTCATCTTGATTGTTTTAGGTACAATTAATCTTCAGTTCCAGGGTTGGTTCCCATTTCTCGAAGTCAGTTCTCAGCATTGTGGCAGCTGATGTCATGGCTACAGTCTAGTGATTACGTAGTTCTTTTACCTGGTGGGGGTTTCAATACCTATAAGACAGCTCACAGGCTATGGCTCAGAATATTATCTATAGCCCTTGGGAAGGAATTAAAAGGTCCTTGATTATGCTTAATGACCACATTATTATTATCGGTCTCCTTTGACTGTTTTCCTTTGTTTCTGCATATTCTCACATCTGATTAAACTTATTCTTTGGCTAAAGTTTTTCCACAGACAAAAGACAGGCAGAGGACATGGGGGGCAAGGACCATAGGGTCCTGCTCCATTTCAAAAGTGTGCAGTGGTTCAGTTCTTGAAAATCCCTGCCCCTTCCCTGGAATAGCACGTATATTTTTCCCACTTGTTGAATGAAATTACCCAGCCCATGACAGCTAACAACTCTATACCCTGGGTCCTCTTGTCTTCTGAGAAGGTCCACATTTTGACTCTGGAGTGTGTGTCTCCCTGAATAAGTCCATTTTCACTCTGCTTCAGCTTGCTCCTCAGTTCTTTCCTGCAGGAAGCCAAGGACCCTCACTTGGAAGCCGGCCCCAGGTACTTCCACATCTTCCAGGAAGAGATATGTCCTTCTTCTATACCACTTGTAACATGAAAGGTGAAGAATAGGGACTGTAGATCTAAACTGATTATAAAGCAGATGATCTAGATTTAGGAAGAGTTCTTATTTATCTTCCTAGTGTTGTTTCTTAAACATTACCAGTCTGGTTTCTGCTTTCCTGGGCAAATGTATTTGGTTTTAAAAATTAACTCTACTGTGGGAGTTTGAAGGAAGACATAAATGATTCTCATCTGCTCCCCAGTTGATGCCACAAGCTACATCTCCCTCTGTGGCATTCTCTCATCCTGGCTCACAGACTCCTTAAACCTGCTGCTTCCCTTTCTGAATTTTCAAGACCCCAGGTGAGTCAGGGTTTTCTCTTTAACTCATAACACAAGCTGATGGCAAGGGATCTCCTCTACAAAGCTGGTAACTCACCTGGCTTCTAGCAGGAGGTAAGGCATCAGCCATACTTGGAGGG
Organism: Litocranius walleri; assembly: GCA_006410535.1. NCBI lineage: Eukaryota > Metazoa > Chordata > Mammalia > Artiodactyla > Bovidae > Litocranius > Litocranius walleri. Next base: position 41,969 of record SJYG01001610.1, on the reverse strand, counting down.
GATCTATCATATCCTGTGTCCCCCCTGCTTTGTCCTTGCCCAGGAGGTTGAGGATGGTGACCTTGGAGATAAAGATCACCAACTCTCTGACTCTTATTCCCAGACCTTTGCTCTCCTCTGACTTGCATTTTAATCTCTCTCCTGTGGAGGAAATCTTGGTTGGCTGAGTTTTCTTGCAAACTGTGCTCTTTATGCCAGCACCAGTGGCCTTTAAGCTATAACCTCAAGATTTTCATATTCGTTCCTTTATCATAAACATTCATACCATAGCAAGGGCAGTTAACTTAATATTCTGATAAAATATCTTGCCATAATAGCTTCCACTTATTGACCATTTCCTCTTTGCCAGAAATTGCAACAAGCACTTTCACATAAACAGTAACTCCATGAAATAGATATTCCTTTTTTTAATTTTGCCTTTGCTGGGTCTTATTTGTGGCACTCGGGATCTATGTTGTGTTAGGGGAGCTCTTTCACTGGGGTGCATGGACTCTCTTATATGGGGTGGGAAGGCTCAGTAGCTGTGGCACGCAGGTTTAGATGCTCAACTGGCATGGGGGATTGTAGTTCCTTGACCACGAATCCAACCCAAGTCCCCTTCGAAGGTAGATCTTAACTACTGGACAATGAGGGAAGTCCAATATGTTACTTAAGTACCCATTTTACAGATGAGAAACTGAGTTCAGAGAACATGTGTCATTGAACCACAAGTGGAAGAGTTGCCCCTGTTAGGAGGTAGCCTTCTTTATTTATCTAATACAGCTTCTGGGAAACTAAGAGTTTCCAATTTTTGGAGGGATCATGAGAAATAAAAGAAAAAAATGTTTTAATTCTACTTCAGTTCACTTCACTTCAGTCACTCAGTTGTGTCCGACTCATTGTGACCCCATGAAGTGCAGCATGCAAGGCCTCCCTGTCCATCACCAACTCCCAGAGTTTACTCAGACTCACGTCCATTGAGTTGTGATACCATCCAACCATCTGATCCTCTGTCATCCCCTTCTCCTCCTGCCCTCAATCTTTCCCAGCATCAGGGTCTTTTCAAATGAGTCCGCTCTTCGCATCAAGTGGCCAAAGTATTGGAGCTTCAGCTTCAACATCAGTCCTTCCAATGAACACCCAGGACTGATTTCCTTTAGGATGGACTGATTGGATCTCCTTGCAGTCCAAGGGACTCTCCAGAGCCTTCTCCAACACCACAGTTCAAAAGCATCAATTCTTCGACGCTCAGCTTTCTTGACAGTCCAACTGTCACTTTCATGCATGACTACTGGAAAAACAATAGCCTTGACTAGACAGATCTTTGTTGACAAAGTAATGTCTCTGCTTTTTAACATGCTGTCTAGGTTGGTCATAACTTTCCTTCCAAGGAGTAAGTGTCTTTTAATTTCATGGCTGCAATCACTATCTGCAGTGATTTTGCTAAGTCTAAGTCGCTTCAGTCATGTCTGACTCTGTGTGACCCCATAGATGGCAGCCCACTGGGGTTACCCCCATCCCTGGGATTCTGCAGACAAGAACACTGGAGTGGCTTGCAATTTCCTTTGGAGCCCCCCCCCAATAAAGTTAGCCACTGTTTTCACTGTTTCCCCATCTATTTCCCATGAAATGATGGGACTGGTTACCATGATCTTCATTTCCTGAATGTTGAGCTTTAAGCCAACTTTTTCACTCTCCTCTTTCACTTTCATCAAGAGGCTCTTTACTTCTTCTTGACTTTCTGCCATAAGGGTGGTGTCATCTGCATATCTGAGGTTATTGATATTTCTCCCAGCAATCTTGATTCCAGCTTTTGTTTCTTCCAGTCCAGCATTTCTCATGATGTACTCTGCATAGAAGTTTAATAAGCAGGGTGACAATATATAGCCCTGTCATACTCCTTTTCCTATTTGGAACCAGTCTGTTGTTCCATGTCCAGTTCTAACTGTTGCATCCTGACCTGCATACAGGTTTCTCAAAAGGCAGGTCGGGTGGTCTGGGATTCCCATCACTTTCAGAATTTTCCACAGTCTATTGTGATCCACACAGTCAAAGGCTTTGGCATAGTCAATCAAGCAGAAATAGATGTTTTTCTGGAACTTTCACTTTTTCAATGATCCAGAGGATGTTTTGCAATTTGATCTCTGGTTCCTCTACCTTTTCTAAAACCAGCTTGAACATCAGGAAGTTCACAGTTCATATATTGCTGAAGCCTGGCTTGGGGAATTTTGAGCATTACTTTACTAGTGTGTGAGATGAGTGTAATTGTGCGGTAGTTTGAGCATTCTTTGGCATTGCCTTTCTTAGGGATGGGAATGAAAACTGACCTTTTCAAGTCCTGTGGACACTGCTGAGTTTTCCAAGTTTGCTGGCATATTGAGTGCAACAGATTCATAGCATCATCTTTTAGGATTTGAAATAGCTCAACTAGAATTCCATCACCTCCACTAGCTCTGTTCGTAGCGATGCTTTCTAAGGCCCACTTGACTTCACTGGATGTCTGGCTCTAGTTGAGTGATCACACCATCGTGATTATCTGGGTCGTGAAGATCTTTTTCGTACAGTTCTGTGTATTCTTGACCCCTGTTCTTAATATCTTCTGCTTCTATTAGGTCCATACCATTTCTGTCCTTTATTGAGCCCATCTTTGCATGAAATGTTCCCTTGTTATCTCTAATTTCCTTGAAGAGATCTCTAGTCTTTCCTATTGTGTTGTTTTCCTCTATTTCTTTGCATTGATTGCTGAGGAAGGCTTTCTTATCTTTCCTTGCTATACTCTGGAATTGCACATTCAAATGGTTTTATCTTTCATTTTCTCCTTTGCTTTTTCCTTCTCTTTTTTTTTTACAGCTATTTATAAGGCCTCCTCAGACAGCCATTTTGCTTTTTAGCATTCCTTTTTCTTGAGGGTGGTTTTGATCCCTGTCTCCTGTACAATGTCATGAACCTCCGTCCATAGTTCATCAGGCACTGTGTCTATCAGATCTAGTCCCTTAAATCTACTTCTCACTTCCACTGTATAATCATAAGGGATTTGACTTAGGTCATACTGAATGGTCTAGTGGTTTTCCCTACTTTCTTCGATTTAAGTCTGAATTTGGCAATAAGGAGTTCACGATCTGAGCCACAGTCAGCTCCTGGTCCTGTTTTTGCTGGCTGTATAGATCTTCGTTATCTTTGGCTCCAAAGAATATAATCAATCTGATTTCGCTGTTGGCCGTCTGGTGATGTCCATGTGTAGAGTCTTCTCTTGTGTTTTTGGAAGAGGGTATTTGCTATGACCAGTGCATTCTCTTGGCAAAACTCTTTTAGCCCTGCTTCATTCTGCATTCCAAGGCCAAATCTGCCTGTTACTCCAGGTGTTTCTTGACTTCCTACTTTTGCATTCCAGTCCCCTATAATGAAAAGGACATGTTTTGGGGGTTTTTGTTCTAAAAGGTCTTGTAGGTCTTCATAGCACTGTTGAACTTCAGCTTCTTCAGCATTACTGTTTACAAAGGTTTAATTTTTCATATTGTTGTAAGTCATAATTAGCTTGAGGGAAAGGGTTTCCTTGTGTCTGGAAAACACAAACTTAAGCCAGTAATATTTCAAAAGAAAAAACAACCAAAAGTATGACCATATTCACCAGGTCACTCAGCAACTAGTCCTTTTTGTTAATGGTTTTATAAAGGCATCAGGTTTTCCGTTAGGATCCCATAATTTCTTACAAAATTTCCTTGTGGTTTGAGACTTATCAGAAATATCTACTTGTCAAAAGTCCTTCCTATGAATCTTCTTAGAGCTGAAGCACTTTTACAAACACATCTGAGTACAGAAAAAACTATCTGTAAGTGACAAAAGACTTTTCCCATACTGTGCATGCTGTGTGGGTTAATAAACTATTTCTCTCTTGTTCATCTGTCTCACATCAGTTGAGTTTCCAAGGCCCCAGCCAGAGAGCCTAGAAGGGTAAAACAGAAAGGAATTTTCTCCTCCCTTACATGGTAAAATATACATAACATAGATGGAACCATTTTAACCATTTTTAAATGTACTATTGTGGGCATAATTATATTCACATTGTTGTGCAACCATCACCACCATACATCTCCACAACTTTTTCATCTTCCACCTGAAGCTCTTTGTCCATTAAACACTTCCCTCCACCCCTGCACCCCCACCCCACTCAGCAAACATCATTCCACTTTGTGTCTCTATGAATTTGACTAGTCTAGGCACCTCACGTAACTGGAATCACAGTATTTGTCTTTTGGTGACTCAGTATTTCTGGACACCAGGTGTGTGGGTATTTTTCCCATACTAATTCTACAGCTCTTCAGACACAACTGTGTCCTACAATTTAAGTCAATTCTGATACAATCTACCTGGAGTTAGTGTCAGACCTCATCTTAGGTTAAGGACTCAGTCCCACAAGACTGCTCCTTCTTCTCAACTTCAGAGCCAGTCCTCAGCCCATGTGGTTACCTTTTCTTATGGACTGATCATAAATCAGGGTTTGCATAACCTCCTCTTTGGGTTTGGTAATTTTCTAGAGTGGCTTACAACTCCCCAAAACAGTTTACTCAACTATATCACTAGTTTATTATAAAAGGATAAGATGGAAGGGATGCAGAGCAAGGTAGGAGGAGGGGTGGGGGCTTCCAGGCCTCTCGAGAAGAGTTGCCCTCCCAGCACGTGCACATGTTCGTCAGTTGGGAAGCTCTGTGATCCCCATCCTACTGAGTTTTTATTGGGGCTTCATAGAAGCATACTTAGGCAAGTTTATTATTATTATTATTATTTATTATTATTATTGCTCTGCCTGTCCTGAATTTGAACATTTTTGACATTGTGTCTTTTAATCTTCACAACTTTCTGAGCTGGCCTTTTTAATCCCTCAGATGATAACTGAGGCAGAAGAATCTAAGTAACTTCTCAAAGTCACAGGTTAGAAAGAGTTAATAATCTTTTAAACAACTTTCTGCCACACTGATTACTATGTTCACTGGGTTAAATGTGTCTCAACTATGACTCTGGGCTTCTTTAAGGATAAAATCAGAAAAGTCACAAAGGAACTCCCATATAATTTGTTTTCTTCATATAAGCCATGTGATGTTGCTACTTTCCTGGACTGAGGGGCCATGTCTTTCAGCAGCATCATAATCACACAAACACTTAGCTCAGCATGTTTCCAACCTGCAGTTTGTAGTATCACTTAGTTGCTATGAGATAGGTCATTGTATCACTTCACAATGAGGCAGCTGGTGTAGAGAGTAAGAGATTCTCCCAAGGTCAGCAGTATCCCATGGGTGAGAGCTGAGCCTCAGCCTCTCTATCCCAGGCTCAGCCCATCTTCGAGGACTCTGCCAGCAAGCATTCAGTCATCTCAACTCCCTTCATAAACCACCCTGAGAAAAGATGCCTTCTCTCACTTGTGTTGTTAGCCAGAGTGTGGTCTCCACCAGGGTAACATGTGAGAGACAGAGAGGTCAGATAAAGGATTTTATACACAGGAAGCTTGTTTTTAGTATTCAGTTTCAAGTTGATAATGAAATGAAAACCATTTTGGTTCGAAGTTGCCAAAAATAACATTTTCTTTTTAAAAATTATGTTGAGAAGACTTTTGGGGAAAGAAAACAGGTGATTTGTGGAGGACTGTCAAGCATAGAAAGTAGAATGTATTTCCTTTTGTTCTTTGCTCTTTTTAGTTTCATCAAGAGAGTACAGAAAGCGCCCTACCTACTGACCTTCAAGTGGCAAAGTCTGAAAGATGCACACGTGCATTCACACCGAAGAGCTTCACGACACCGGAAGTGGAAAGAGGATTATCTCTACTTAAAGAGGCATTGTTAGATTTGAAGTTACGGAATTCAAATGTAGAACAATACACAAAGGTTGCAGCAGCCTTTGAGTATGCAGTCGAGTGCTGCCGAGTCATCTATGAGAAGGAAAAAGGAGATACTGCCCAGACAACACTGGATCATACTGATGAACCAGAAATCATCAATGTTGAAATTGAATCAAGCGACGAATCAGAACCTGAGTCATCAGTGTCAGTGAGTGAAACCGCAGCTTGTGTTCCATCCTCTATAGCTGATGATCCTTCAGCTCCTCCATCTCCCACCTCCTGTCAGTAACTCTTCTTGCCTGTTCACCCGGTGCCAGCCCTGCATGCCACCTCTTGTACTATATTTCTGTACTTTTTGAGGTATTGTGGCATAAAATTAAACTTTTTAAAAGTTAGTGTTTGTTTCTTACATATTATTATGTGGGAAAAAAGTGTTATAATAATAGCTCAACTGGAATTCCATCACCTCCACTAGCTTTGTTCACAGTAATGCTTTCTAAGGCCCACTTGACTTCACATTCCAGGATGTCTGGCTCTAGGTAAGTGATCACACGATCGTGATTATCTTGGTCATGAAGATCTTTTTTGTACAGTTCTCCTGTATATTCTTGCCACCTTTTCTTAATATCTTCTGCTTCTGTTAGGTCAATATCATTTCTGTCCTTTATCGCGCCCATCTTTGAGTGACATGTTCCCTTGTTATCTATAAATTTCTTAAAGAGATCTCTAGTCTTTCCTATTGTGTTGTTTTCCTCTATTTCTTTGCATTGATTGCTGAGGAAGGCTTTCTTATCTCTTCTTGCTATTCTTTAGAACTCTGCATTCAGATGCTTATATCTCTCCTTTTCTCCTTTGCTTTTTGCTTCTCTTCTTTGGACAGCTATTTGTAAGGCCTCCCTGAACAGCGTTTTTGCTTTTTTGCATTTCTTTTCCATGGGGATGGTCTTGATCCCCCGTCTCTTGTAAAACGTCATGAACCTCCGTCCATAGTTCATCAGGCACTGTGTCTATCAGATCTAGTCCCTTAAATCTACTTCTCACTTCCACTGTATAATCATAAGGGATTTGACTTAGGTCATACTGAATGGTCTAGTGGTTTTCCCTACTTTCTTCGATTTAAGTCTGAATTTGGCAATAAGGAGTTCATGATCTGAGCCACAGTCAGCTCCTGGTCCTGTTTTTGCTGGCTGTATAGATCTTCGCTATCTTTGGCTCCAAAGAATATAATCAGTCTGATTTCGCTGTTGGCCATCTGGTGATGTCCATGTGTAGAGTCTTCTCTTGTGTTCTTGGAAGAGGGTATTTGCTATGACCAGTGCATTCTCTTGGCAAAACTCTTTTAGCCCTGCTTCATTCTGCATTCCAAGGCCAAATCTGCCTGTTACTCCAGGTGTTTCTTGACTTCCTACTTTTGCATTCCAGTCCCCTGTAATGAAAAGGACATCTTTTTTGGGTGTTAGTTCTAAAAGGTCTTGTAGACCACCCAAATAGATTCTCCCTATTCTCCCTGTCCTGCCCTTTTAGAAATACTGTCCAAGTTATAATGTTACTGAGAAACCTTGTGTACATATGGGTTTGTTTCTGCTGATTAACAGGTTTTGGATTCAGGGAGACTGGAAGAACATGATGAACCATTTGTTTTGCTGCAGAATAGAGACAGCCTGTTTTATGAAGTGGTGCAACAAGTGGGCGAGGCGGAGGCTGCTGCAGTCCCTGAAAGAGCAAAAGAGGTGAGCTTGCTGCCAGGAAAGTGAAAGTTGCTCAGTCATGTCCACTTGCTGTTGAACCTATGGACTGTAGCCCACCAGGCTCCTTTGTCCAGGGGGTTCTCCAGGCAAAGAATATTGGAGTGGGTTGCCGTTTTCTTCTCCAGGGGATCTACCCCATTGAGGGGTCAAACCTGGGTTTCCTAATTTGCAGTCAATTATTTACCATGGAGCCACCAGGGAGGCCTGCTGCAGGGAGTTGTAATTAAAGTTCCTCTCCACGGTTCACTCCTCATGATCTTGCATCAGTGGTCTGGTAACAAGCACTCTGTGCCCTTAGAAGCCTCCAGAGACAAAGCTTTATGACTGGACCTTAAAAGCACACAACAGGTGGAAGATGGATCTGCTGAGAATCTCCAGCAGTTTTGGGTTGGGGTACAGGATGCTTGCCAGCTCAGGTGCCTGAGAGATTTCAAAGGCACACCTTTGAACTCTGGGTTCAGAATCTCATAAACCATGGGATATTCTCATTTGGCAAACCCTTTACATTTCATTCTGATTGGTGCTCATTTATGATTATCATTTGTGATGCAAATCCTATCAGGGAACATTCAGAACATTTGAGAGTTTGAAGGAAAACATTTGGAATATTTTGCGTCTAGGAAGATCTACCAGGGAAAAGTGTAGATCTCTTCTGTTTTCTAATGTTTAAGGAAGACTTCTACATGATACTGTCACTTTCTCTCTAATACTTTGTTGTTTAGAATTAGGTCCAATTACTCCTTTAAGTTTCCTCTACCTTCTGAAAGCTGAGATTGTCTTCAGGATGTGCCAGGAATTAACAGTACCTTTACACTGTAGTCTGAATTGTGCTTTAAGATTTATAAAGCACTTTCACAGAGATGAAGTATGTGAAGCACTAAGGACTGTGCATGGTGTGAAGAAGGTGCTCGGTGGGTAATATTCAGGTTATGTGGTATCTTCCTAACAAAGGTGAGGTGGTAGAGTCTCATCATAAAAATCTGGTAACTGAAGTCTGGTCTAAGGGACGTATCCATTGTTATGCAGCCACCTGTAATTCTTTCTGGAATAAGGTGGGAATGGGATCAATGTAAGAATGGAGGGAGGGAGGGGAGGTCTGTCATTCTTGCCCCTTGAGATGCATGCATTGACTGAGGTGGGAAGAGGCTTACAACTCTGTGGTGAGGCTACCCATCCAAACTTTATCTTAGGGCAGTAAACTGTTGGTACATTTTCTTTATTCATACTTTTCTGCATTCCCCAGACTTTTACTTGTAAGTAAATTGAAATTACTACTGTAATATTCCGAATATCACTTGGAGAAAGTATGTCCCAGTATATAACAGTACTTTTTACAAAAAGTTTATCTAAAATGTAGCCTAAGTTCCCTCTGTTTCTGTGTCACCTCATTCTTCCTCCTTAGGATTGAAGAAATGAAAAGCTGCACCTTCTCCTTTTCAAAGGATAAGAAGTTGTCCAGGGTAACAGAGCTGGCTAAAGAGTTGGCAGAGTTAGAGTTTAAATATTGGTTTAGGGCTGACAAAGTCTGTGATTTGAACTTTTTGTAAGTACTCATATCTTATGCAAATGTAGAGAAACTAAACTTGGAGCCCTACTTATTTTTTTTTTTTTAATTAAAGCCTGCGGAGCAACCCAAGACGGGCAGGTCATGGTGGAGAGGTCTGACAGAACGTGGTCCACTGGAGAAGGGAAAGGCAAGCCACTTCAGTATTCTTGCCTTGAGAACCCCATGAACAGTATGAAAAGGCAAAATGATAGGATGCCAAAAGAGGAACTCCCCAGGTAGTAGGTGCCCAATATGCTACTGGAGATCAGTGGAGAAATAAGTCCAGAAAGAATGAAGGGATGGAGCCAAAGCAAAAGTAATACCCAGTTTTGGATGTGACTGGTGATAGAAGCAAGATCCGATGCTGTAAAAAGCAATATTGCATAGGAACCTGGAATGTCAGGTCCATGAATCAAGGCAAATTGGAAGTGGTCAAACAAGAGATGGCAAGGGTGAACATCGACATTCTAGGGATCAGCAAACTAAAATGGACTGGAATGGGTGAATTAACTCAGATGAACACTATATCTACTACTGCAGGCAGGAATCCCTCAGAAGAAATGGAGTAGCCCTCATGGTCAACAAAAGAGTCCGAAATGCAATACTTGGATGCAATCACAAAAACGACAGAATGATCTCTGTTTGACCTGCTTCTTGAGAAACCTATATGCAGTTGAGGAAGCAACAGTTAGAACTGGACAGGAACAACAGACTGGTTCCAAATAGGAAAAGGAGTACACCAAGGCTGTATATTGTCACCTTGCTTATCTCACTTATATGCAGCGTACATCATGAGTAACGCTGGACTGGATGAAACACAAGCTGGAATCAAGATTGCTGGGAGAAATATCAATAAGCTCAGATATGCAGATGACACCACGCTTATGTCAGAAAGTGAAGAAGAGCTAAAAAGCCTTTTGATGAAAGTGAAAAAGGAGAGTGAAAAAGTTGGCTTAAAGCTCAACATTCAGGAAACGAAGGTCATGGCATCCGGTGCCATCACTTCATGGGAAATAGATGGGGAAACAGTAGAAAGAGTGTCAGACTTTATCTTGGGGGCTCCAAAATCACTGAACATGGTGACTGCAGCCATGAAATTTAAAAGACTCTTACACCTTGGAAGAAAAGTTATGACCAACCTTGATAGTATGTTCTAAAGCAGAGATAATTTTTTGCCAACTAAGGTCCGTCTAGTCAAGGCTTTGTTTTTCCTGTGGTCATGTATGGATGTGAGAGTTGGACTGTGAGAGGGCTGGGCACGGAAGAATTGATGCTTTGGAACTGTGGTGCTGGAGAAGACTCTTGAGAGTCCCTTGGACTGCAAGGAGATCCAACCAGTCCATTCTGAAGGAGATCAGCCCTGGGATTTCTTTGGAAGGAATGATGCTAAAGATGAAACTCCAGTACTTTGGCCACCTCATGAGAAGAGTTGACTCATTGGAATAGACTCTGATGCTGGGAGGGACTGGGGGCAGGAGGAGAAGGGAATGACCGAGGATGAGATGGCTGGATGGCATCACGGACTCGATGGACGTGAGTCTGAGTGAACTCCGGGAGATGGTGATGAACAGGGAGGCCTGGCATGCTACGATTCCTGTGGTCGCAAAGGGTCGGACATGACTGAGTGACTGAACTGAACTGAACTGAGAGTGTCTCATTGTCAATGCTTCTCTCCTAAGACCTGATATTTACTTGTGATTCCCTATATGAAGTGAAGTCGCCCAGTCGTGTCCGACTCTTTGTGACCTGATGGACTGTAGCTCGCCAGGCTCCTTGGTCCTAAGATTTTCCAGGCATAAATACTAGGGTGGGTTGCCATTTCTTTCTCCAGGGAATCTTCCCGACTCAGGAATCGAACCCAGGTCTCCCGAATTGTAGGCAGACGTTTTACTGTCTGCACTACCAGGGAAGCACTATCTATCATAGTGATAAAACAACTAGGAATCTCCCAGATCCTTTTGTTCTTTTGACTTTAGGCATTTTACATCAAAGGAAGGTGTCTCCAACCTACATATCAAAGTCTTCATTTAATAAATGTGTTCTCATTCCATCATATCAGACCTTGAGTGATGAGAAAGAGATCACTGCATTTTAGATAGGTCCAAATAACACAAGATAATAGGGTTCCCCACCCTCATATTACAGATGAGTAAATGAAGTCCCCTTAGAAAGAAGGTGGCCCTATATATACAATGAGTGTTACCCTAGTTTGCAGCAGACACAGAATTAGAAATCTTTTCTTCCAGTAAATGTTTCAAATGAGTGTAACATACATACAAAAACAGACATAGGTCATAGAATTAGAAAACTTGATTCCTGGTCCAGTAGTTTTGCACCTACTTTAACAATATTAATGGTAAGTTATATATGTTTTGTTCTTTATAATTTATTTTACACAGTGCTCACTTATATAATTTTACTTAATCTTCACAATGGCCCTTTTTTATCTCATGTCATGGGTGAGGAGATTGGGTCCAGGCCTCACCCAGGGTCTCAAAGCTGGTCCAGGGGGCCGAGAGAGAGAATTGCTGGGGGAGGCTGAGTGTAGCCCTCGGTACTGCATTCTATGTCGAGTGTGAGGACACTGCTCCTTCTGTTACATGGCAGCCAAGGCAGAGCCAATCACCCAGATTCACAGGGTACAGAAGATCACTCTTGGATTTCAGTCCTGCCACTCGTCAGGTCACCTCTATGGAAAGACATGATGAAATACTTATCCTGATTCTCATCCCAGTTGAAAGTCTTCTTGACAATATTTCTGCTTGTGCTCAGTCCTCTTCATGGAACAAGCTGTCAGTTGTCAACATTGTAAATGCACAGGCATCAGATGATCAGTGTATTGTTCAGAGCTGACACATTGGCATATTTAGCCTAAGTCAACAAGCTTTACACTCTACCAGAACAGAATTCATTTATTTGAAGAGAAAACTCAACATCTGAGGAGAAGTGCTTCCAAGTCACTTTTTCCTGCAATCAAGTGTTCTAGTGCTGAGCTAGACCCCGTAAGTCATCTTCCCTTGGCCATGGAGTTGCTTCCTGGAAATCGTTGATGCAGGCGAGCTGAATTGCCATCTGACTGACCCTTTCAGGTGATGTGTGAAGTAGCAGAAAAAGTGCTTTTTAGATACATAAAGCTGAAGACTTTATTAGTTTACCAGGCCTACCATACAAAGTACCACAGAACAGGTAGCTTAACAGAAATTTATTTCCTCATGACTCCAGAGGCTAGAAGTCTGAAGTTAAGGTGTTGAGAGGGTTGGTTTCCTCTGAGGTGTCTCTCCTGAGCTTGTGGATGCTGTCTTCTCTTTGTGTCTTCACATGGTCTTCACTCTATGTGAGCCTGTGTCCAGATCTCCTCTTCTTATAAGGACACTAGTATATCAGATTTAGGGCCCGCCTATGGGACTTCATTTCCTGTGATCATGTATGGCTGTGAGAGTTAGACTGTGAAGAAGGCTGAGCGCCGAAGAATTGATGCTTTTGAACTGTGGTGTTGGAGTAGACTCTTAAGAGTCCCTTGGATTGCAAGGAGATCCAACCAGTCCATTCTTAAGGAGATCAGCCCTGGAGTTTCCTTGGAAGGAATGATGCTCAAGCTGAAACTCTAGTACTTTGGCCACCTCATGCCAAGAGTTGACTCATTGGAAAAGACTCTGATGCTGGGAGGGATTGGGGGCAGGAGGAGAAAGGGATGACAGAGGATGAGGTGGCTGGATGGCATCACCGACTCGATGGGCATGAGTCTGAGTGAACTCTGGGAGTTGGTGAGGGACAGGGAAGCCTGGCGTGCTGCGATTCATGGTGTCACAAAGAGTCGGACAAGACTGAGTGGCTGAACTAAACTGAACTGCTGGGACTTCACTGGAGAAGGCAATAGCATACCACTCCAGTACTCTTGCCTGGAAAATCCCATGGATGGAGGAGCCTGGTGGGCTGCAGTCTGTTGGGTCGTGAAGAGTCGGACACAACTGAGCGACGTAACTTTCTCTTTTCACCTTCATTCATTGGAGAAGGAAATGGCAACCCACTCCAGCATTCTTGCCTGGAGAATCTCAGGAACAGGGTAGCCTGGAGGGCTGCCGTCTACGGGATCACACAGAGTCGGACATGACTGAAGTGACGTCGTAGCAGCAGCAGCATGGGACTTCATTTCAATTTAACCACCACTTTAAAGACTCTGCCTGTACTTTCTTGGGGATTCGTGGGTTTAGGACTTCAACATATAAAATTTGACAGGACACAGTACAGCCCATGACAAAGGATGAATGCCTGGCATTCATTTTCTCCTGTGACGAAACAGAAAACCTGATTGAGATTTTTTGAATTTTATTTGTTCCCTTTATGTCACAGAAGTTTCATTTTATCTATTAACGTTGTCACCAGATACAACCTTAATGCTATGCGGCCCTCATATCCTAGATCTTGGAGCCTGGACAGGTTTCTACATGTGGAGGAGGCAGTTAGCATCCACATGACCTTGTGTTCCCCAAGATCTCTGAGCCTCGGGTCCTCACCTGTGTGTAGGGTAGGGATTACAGCCTTACTTGGCTTCTTCACCTGTTACAGGATCAGATGAGAGAGCAGATACTCAAGTGCTTTGAGAATATGGAACATTTTGCAATATAAAACTCAGATCATATTTTCAAAGGCTCTAGGTTATTCTTACCTCCCAACAATAAAAAAATATACCCACAATTCTTATAAGCAGCTTTAGAGATTAAATAATTAAAATATATATTTAATAATTAGTTTTTAAGCAGATAATACATCTTATACTATACAATACAAAAATTTAATTTTTAATATAGATTTTATAATTTTATAAAAAAAAAAAATCTTTCTGTCATAACACAGCTCCTGCCCCAGGGTGGAGCCCCAGCACCATTGTTGAATGTTACTGTTGACATGTTCTGTGCATCATTAAGGACATGTGCATATGTGGCCTTTCTGTTTTTAAGCACAAATAACAGTTATCACGTGCTTTTTTCATTACATATAATTATATCATTTTTAATGGCTACTTAGTTTTTATGCTTTCTTCATTCCTTACTCCTCATTTTCCCTTCTAATTACCTGTTAGTTTTATATTTTTCCCTCAAAGAAGGACTCTCACAATCATATGCTACTTGTATTTTTTAAAATATAAATTTATTTAATTGGAGGTTAATTACTTTACAATATTTTATTGGTTTTGCCATATATCAACATGAATCCGCCACAGGTATACACGTGTTCCCCATCCTGAAACCCCTTCCCTCCTCCCTCCCTGTACCATCCCTCTGGGTCATCCCAGTGCTCCAGCCCCAAGCATCCAGTATCCTGCATCGAACCGGAACTGGCAATTCTGTTTTCATTCTTTCTTGTTTATTAATATAAACATTTTGAGGCTGTAAACTTTTCTCTGAATAATATTCTATCTATATTCTATAGGTTTTGGTGTGTATGCTCTCATCATAGTTATATTTTTATTTATAGATTTCTAAAGTTTTGATTTCCATTTCCTCTTTGGCCCAAGAATTATTTCCGAAGGAGGCCTTTGAAATTTTCTAGAGAGAGAGGACTTTTTAACTGTTTATTTGTTTTCTACTTTGTTCTTCATTTTATTCATTTCATTGCCTTGTGGTAAAAAAAGAAAAATTCTCTGTACTATTTCCACCCAAACATGATTTACTAATACTTTTCTGTGCTCTAGTATATAGATAATTCTGTGAATAATCTTGATGCATTCAGAAAGATGAACTGTTGTCTGGTTACAGTATAGTGTTTAATTTTTATTTAGAGTGATTTTTTTAATTACAGTATTTAGGTTTTTTCTACACTTCTTTATTTTGGTCGATTTGATATGACTTGGACTTAGAGAAGGGAATTAATCTCATATTATACCAAGTTTCACTTTGTAGTTCTTATCAATTTTGCTTGATAATTTTGATGCTGTGATTTTTCAGTCCATAGAGATTCATGACCTGTGTTTGAACTATGAACTTGATTTTGTATTACTTTAAGAAATCAATACCTTTTTTTTTTTTTCATTTCATGTTCCTGGCCCTGAAAACAAGCTGATTCAAAACTAAAATTGAGTCCTCTGCTTTTACTTTGTTTTCATTTGCCTGGTATGTGTTTGACTATCTTTTAATATCAGCTTATACATGTATCTTCTTCAATGGTGTGTAGTTTGGTTTATCTCTGAGATTTAATCTTAACCTTTACAGGTATGTTTTATCTTAATTCTCTTATGTTAAGCTTTTAATCTGAAGTGTTATTTTCTTTAAATCTTCTAATTTGCAATCTGTGTTTTGTGTGTGTTTGTGTGTGTGTGTGTTTTGGATTTTTGCCCACTCTTTTATGTGTACGGCTTTCATTTCTTCTAGGAACACTCGATTTCCTTATTATTGACTCCACACTATAAATATTGACAACATATATCCATTTTTACCCTTTCTACAAATCTTACTGGTTTAAATGGATTTTTTTCTACTGTTTAACTTCAAATCTTTAAAAATACTTCAGTCTGTATTATTTTACCTGCATGTTTTAAATGACACTTGTTCTTTCTGTTGTGCTTAGTTGCTCAGTCATGTCTGACTCTTTGTGGCTCGATGGGCTGTAGCCATCCAGACTCCTCTGTCCATGGGGATTCTTCAGGCAAGGACACCAGGGTGTGTTGCCATGCCCTCCCTCCAAGGAATCTTCCCATTCCAGGGACTGAACCTGTGTCTCCCACATTCCAAGCAGATTCTCTACCATATGAGCCCCAAGGAATCCCTGTTCCTTTTGTTAGTCAGTTGGAATTTGTCCTCTATTGTTTTTCACACTTTAGATTCTGATTCATTGGGCTGTGAAATCCAGAATCACTGGCCATCATAACCAGCATGTTTCAAGAAGTGAAATGGAAGAAGGAGGAACTGAGAAATTTAGCAGTGTATCTTTCCTTGTCATAGTGAATATTTCATGAAATTCTTTTCAGGATAGATAACTATAGACAGTAAATCTGCACTCACTGTAAACTTAAGTGTATTTACTATTGCGGGGGGCAGTACAAATAAAAGGTTGACATCAAGGTTCTATATCATCTTAAAGGAGGGCCCATTGTAGTTAGACTGCCCAACTTATTCCAAATACAGTTAACCCTTGAACAATGAAATTTTAGACTGCATGCATCCACTTATAGGCAGATTTTTTTTCAATAAATATACACTGCACTTCTATGTGATTCAAAGTTGGTTGAATCTATGGATACAGAGGTTACTTATAAAATTATACACAGATTTTTGACTGTTCAGAGGATCAGAGCCCCTAAACCCCACATTGATCAAGGGTCAACTGTATGAAGTATTCATCCGTTGCATCTCCAATTTGAAATAACTTGATGGTTTTTTTGCTACAGGCTCAAAAGATTCTTTCTCTGTTTTGAAAGTTATTAATTTTTCCTAGGAAATCAGATACTGTTGATCTTAACATTCACATGTTTTATTTCCAGAAGTTTACATGAATTATATCTTTGAATTTGTTTTATCTGCTTGGATTCTCATCTTTACAAATATTTATACTGTGTATGTTACCTGTCCTTTGCCTATTTTATAGAGCTATTATAGCCTTAATACTTTTAAAGTTTATATTAATGTATAATTATTTGGCTTGTTTTCTCAGGCCTATCCTCCAGGTCTCACAGTGTTTCTTTTTTCAACCATGTCTAATTTTCTTTGTGTTGCCTTTTAGAATGACCATTTCTTTAATGTCTTAATTTGTCTCTTCCATTTCACTGTTGGCCTCTATCGACTCATGTTTCATCATCATCTGTTGCTTTGTCATGTTTTCCTGTACTTTCAGATGTCTATGGTATGCAGATTGACTGTTCTGCTACATTTTCTTTGAATGAATTGCATTATTTTTTTTTCATAATTTTCCTCTGATTGTTTTCCTTCCATCATATTCTCAATTTATTTCTTTTCCTCGTTTTTTCTTTCTGTATTTTACAAACTCTATACTGCTGTGTTATTATTATTCCTACTACTCACCTTTAAATTTTTTCTGGATTGTATATTTCTACGATATTTGTGGCTAGAGTATCATTTCAGGCTAAAGGGAAATCTCTCTGCTTAACACAGAAACTCTTCATGACCTGGGATGGTGATGGGGAGTGTGTGTGTGTGTGTGTGTGTGTGTGTGTGCGCGCGTGTGTAGGAGAGTTAGGAACTGAGAATAAATATTCATTTACCCTGTGCTCCTCCTTAGCCTTCCGAGATGAGCAATCAATGCTGCTTGCATTTCGGAATCTCCTCCTGGCACCAGTGTAGATGCTTCAGGGAAAAATAGTGATTCTATATGATTCCTCATTGACACCTTAGAATTCACCCCTTAGTTGGAGACCTGTGTTGTCCCATGATTGCTGAGGTCTGATCCTCTTAACTATCCTCTGTCTGTCTTGCCACCGCCAGTTGAAATTGTTTGCATAAGGCAGCCCATCCAGATATTTATGTCGTTTGGGATTTCCTATGACTTCTGATTTCATCAAAGACTGGGATTTTTTTTTTTTAATTTCCCACTATCCTTTCTATTTAGGGTGATTTCTGAAAGGATAAGGGGAGAGAAAAATTCATTAATCCGTTAAGTTGAGAGCACAAATCCTCTCTAAACTCTACAGCACTCTTTAACTTTGGTAATATGCCTGCCGGTATGTACACAGAGTTATACCTGATTTAAAGATGAGAAGTTTGAGGGTTACTGGGATTGAACGTGGGCCATGCTGTTCAGGGAGGGTGAATGCATAGTCTTGAGCCAGAGTTTTACATATGTTGAACTATCCAGTCTGGCCTTTTATCCATGCAGGGGAGCTTTTATTGCTCTGTTGCTTTTAGTAAGATCTAATTCTGTCATGATGGCTTTATATACTAGCTGCTGTGTACAGCTACACAACAGATTGTTTCAACCTACACTGGAGAAGCTATAATGAACAAACTGAAGAGAAAGAATGAGAGCAGGTCAAGAAATCCAACACTCACTGTTTTTATTTTTATTTTATTATTACTATCTTTGCTCTGCCTGTCCTGAATTTGAACATTTTTGACATTGTGTCTTTTAATCTTCACACCTTTCTGAGCTGGCCTTGTTATCCCTCAGATGGAATAACTGAGGCAGAAGAATCTAAGTAACTTCTCAACGTCACAGGATAGAAAGAGTTAATAATCTTTTAAACAACTTTCTGCCACACTGATTACTACGTTCATTGGGTTAAATGTGTCTCAACTATGACTCTGGGCTTCTTTAAGGATAAAATCAGAAAAGTCACAAAGGAACTCCCATATAATTTTGTTTTCTTCATATAAGCGATGTGATGCTGCTACTTTCCTGGACTGAGGGGCCATGTCTTTCAGCAGCATCATAATCACACCAACACTTAGCTCAGCATGTTTTCAACCTGCAGTTTGTAGTATCACTTGGTTCCTATGAGATAGGTCATTGTATCACCTCACAATGAGGCAGCTGGTGTAGAGAGTAAGAGATTCTCCCAAGGTCAGCAGTATCCCAGGGGAGAGAGCTGAGCCTCAGCCTCTCTATCCCAGACTCCGCCCATCTTCGAGGACTCTGCCAGCAAGCATTCAGTCATCTCAACTCCCTTCATAACCGACCCTGAGAAAAGATGCCTTCTCTCACTCGTGTTGTTAGCCAGAGTGTGGTCTACACTAGGGTAACAGGTGAGAGACAGAGAGGTCAGATAAAGGATTTTATACACAGGAAGCTTGTATTTAGTATTCAGTTTCAAGTTGATAATGAGATGAAGACCATTTTGTTTCAAAGTTGCCAATAATAGCATTTTCTTTTTAAAAATTATGTTGAGAAGACTTTTGGGGAAAGAAAACGTGATTTGTGGAGGACTGTCAAGCATAGAGAGTCGAAAGTATTTCCTTTTGTTCTTTGCTCTTTTTAGTTTCAACAAGAGAGTACAGTAAGCGCCCTACCTACTGACCTTCCAGTTGCAAACTCTGAAAGATGCACACGTGCATTCACACCGAAGAGATGCAGGACACCGGAAGTGGAAAGTGGATTATTTCTACTTAAGGACTCAAATGTAGAACAATACACAAAGGATGCAGCAGCCGTTGAGTATGCAATTCAGTGCCACCAAGTCATCTATGAGAAGGAAAAAGGAAATACTGCCCAGACAACACTGGATGATGATGACTCATTTTTCCTCTGTACTGAAATTGAATCAAGCGAGGAGTCAGAATCCGAGTCATCAGTGTCGGTGAGTGAATCCGCAGCTTGTGTTCCACCCTCTATAGCTGATGATCCTTCAGCTCCTCCATCTCCCACCTCCTGTCAGTAACTCTTCTTGCCTGTTCACTCTGTGCCAGCCCTGCATGCCACCTCTTGTACTATATTTCTGTACTTTTTGAGGTATTGTGGCATAAAATTTAACTTTTTAAAAGTTAGTGTTTGCTTTTTACATATCATTTGTGTGGGAAAAAAGTATTATAATAATAGCTTAACTGGAATTCCATCACCTCCACTAGCTTTGTTCACAGTAGTGCTTTCTAAGGCCCACTTGACTTCACATTCCAGGATGTCTGGCTCTAGGTGAGTGATCACACGATCGTGATTATCTTAATCATGAAAAACTTGTTTGTACAGTTCTCCTGTATATTCTTGCCACCTTTTCTTAATATCTTCTGCTTCTGTTAGGTCAATACCATTTCTGTCCTCTATCGAGCCCATCTTTGAGTGACATGTTCCCTTGTTATCTATAATTTTCTTAAAGAGATCTCTAGTCTTTCCTGTTGTGTTGTTTTCCTCTATTTCTTTGCATTGATCACTGAGGAAGGCTTTCTTATCTCTTCTTGCTATTCTTTAGAACTCTGCATTCAGATGCTTATATCTTTCCTTTTCTCCTTTGCTTTTTGCATCTCTTCTTTGGACAGCTATTTGTAAGGCCTCCCTGAACAGCGTTTTTGCTTTTTTGCGTTTCTTTTCCATGGGGATGGTCTTGATCCCCCGTCTCTTGTTAAACGTCATGAACCTCCGTCCACAGTTCATCAGGCACTGTGTCTATCAGATCTAGTCCCTTAAATCTACTTCTCACTTCCACTGTATAATCATAAGGGATTTGACTTAGGTCATACTGAATGGTCTAGTGGTTTTCCCTACTTTCTTCAATTTAAGTCTGAATTTGGCAATAAGGAGTTCACGATCTGAGCCACAGTCAGCTCCTGGTCTTGTTTTTGCTGACTATATAGAGCTTTTCCATCTTTGTCTGCAAAGAATATAATCAATCTCATTTCACTGTTGACCATCTGGTGATGTCCATGTGTAGAGTCTTCTCTTGTGTTGTTGGAAGAGGGTGCTTGCTATGACCAGTGCATTTTCTTGGCAAAACTTTATTAGCCTTTGCCCTACTTCATTCCGTATTCCAAGGCCAAATTTGCCTGTAAATCCAGGTGTTTCTTGACTACCTACTTTTGCATTCCAGTCCCCTATAATGAAAAGGACATCTTTTCTGGGTTTTAGTTCTAAAAGGTCTTGTAGACCACCCAAATAGATTCTCCCTATTCTCCCTGTCCTGCCCTTTTAGAAATACTGTCCAAGTTATAATGTTACTGAGAAACCTTGTGTACATATGGGTTTGTTTCTGCTGATTAACAGGTTTTGGATTCAGGGAGACTGGAAGAACATGATGAACCATTTGTTTTGCTGCAGAATAGAGACAGCCTGTTTTATGAAGTGGTGCAACAAGTGGGCGAGGCGGAGGCTGCTGCAGTCCCTGAAAGAGCAAAAGAGGTGAGCTTGCTGCCAGGAAAGTGAAAGTTGCTCAGTCATGTCCACTTGCTGTTGAACCTATGGACTGTAGCCCACCAGGCTCCTTTGTCCAGGGGGTTCTCCAGGCAAAGAATATTGGAGTGGGTTGCCGTTTTCTTCTCCAGGGGATCTACCCCATTGAGGGGTCAAACCTGGGTTTCCTAATTTGCAGTCAATTATTTACCATGGAGCCACCAGGGAGGCCTGCTGCAGGGAGTTGTAATTAAAGTTCCTCTCCACGGTTCACTCCTCATGATCTTGCATCAGTGGTCTGGTAACAAGCACTCTGTGCCCTTAGAAGCCTCCAGAGACAAAGCTTTATGACTGGACCTTAAAAGCACACAACAGGTGGAAGATGGATCTGCTGAGAATCTCCAGCAGTTTTGGGTTGGGGTACAGGATGCTTGCCAGCTCAGGTGCCTGAGAGATTTCAAAGGCACACCTTTGAACTCTGGGTTCAGAATCTCATAAACCATGGGATATTCTCATTTGGCAAACCCTTTACATTTCATTCTGATTGGTGCTCATTTATGATTATCATTTGTGATGCAAATCCTATCAGGGAACATTCAGAACATTTGAGAGTTTGAAGGAAAACATTTGGAATATTTTGCGTCTAGGAAGATCTACCAGGGAAAAGTGTAGATCTCTTCTGTTTTCTAATGTTTAAGGAAGACTTCTACATGATACTGTCACTTTCTCTCTAATACTTTGTTGTTTAGAATTAGGTCCAATTACTCCTTTAAGTTTCCTCTACCTTCTGAAAGCTGAGATTGTCTTCAGGATGTGCCAGGAATTAACAGTACCTTTACACTGTAGTCTGAATTGTGCTTTAAGATTTATAAAGCACTTTCACAGAGATGAAGTATGTGAAGCACTAAGGACTGTGCATGGTGTGAAGAAGGTGCTCGGTGGGTAATATTCAGGTTATGTGGTATCTTCCTAACAAAGGTGAGGTGGTAGAGTCTCATCATAAAAATCTGGTAACTGAAGTCTGGTCTAAGGGACGTATCCATTGTTATGCAGCCACCTGTAATTCTTTCTGGAATAAGGTGGGAATGGGATCAATGTAAGAATGGAGGGAGGGAGGGGAGGTCTGTCATTCTTGCCCCTTGAGATGCATGCATTGACTGAGGTGGGAAGAGGCTTACAACTCTGTGGTGAGGCTACCCATCCAAACTTTATCTTAGGGCAGTAAACTGTTGGTACATTTTCTTTATTCATACTTTTCTGCATTCCCCAGACTTTTACTTGTAAGTAAATTGAAATTACTACTGTAATATTCCGAATATCACTTGGAGAAAGTATGTCCCAGTATATAACAGTACTTTTTACAAAAAGTTTATCTAAAATGTAGCCTAAGTTCCCTCTGTTTCTGTGTCACCTCATTCTTCCTCCTTAGGATTGAAGAAATGAAAAGCTGCACCTTCTCCTTTTCAAAGGATAAGAAGTTGTCCAGGGTAACAGAGCTGGCTAAAGAGTTGGCAGAGTTAGAGTTTAAATATTGGTTTAGGGCTGACAAAGTCTGTGATTTGAACTTTTTGTAAGTACTCATATCTTATGCAAATGTAGAGAAACTAAACTTGGAGCCCTACTTATTTTTTTTTTTTTAATTAAAGCCTGCGGAGCAACCCAAGACGGGCAGGTCATGGTGGAGAGGTCTGACAGAACGTGGTCCACTGGAGAAGGGAAAGGCAAGCCACTTCAGTATTCTTGCCTTGAGAACCCCATGAACAGTATGAAAAGGCAAAATGATAGGATGCCAAAAGAGGAACTCCCCAGGTAGTAGGTGCCCAATATGCTACTGGAGATCAGTGGAGAAATAAGTCCAGAAAGAATGAAGGGATGGAGCCAAAGCAAAAGTAATACCCAGTTTTGGATGTGACTGGTGATAGAAGCAAGATCCGATGCTGTAAAAAGCAATATTGCATAGGAACCTGGAATGTCAGGTCCATGAATCAAGGCAAATTGGAAGTGGTCAAACAAGAGATGGCAAGGGTGAACATCGACATTCTAGGGATCAGCAAACTAAAATGGACTGGAATGGGTGAATTAACTCAGATGAACACTATATCTACTACTGCAGGCAGGAATCCCTCAGAAGAAATGGAGTAGCCCTCATGGTCAACAAAAGAGTCCGAAATGCAATACTTGGATGCAATCACAAAAACGACAGAATGATCTCTGTTTGACCTGCTTCTTGAGAAACCTATATGCAGTTGAGGAAGCAACAGTTAGAACTGGACAGGAACAACAGACTGGTTCCAAATAGGAAAAGGAGTACACCAAGGCTGTATATTGTCACCTTGCTTATCTCACTTATATGCAGCGTACATCATGAGTAACGCTGGACTGGATGAAACACAAGCTGGAATCAAGATTGCTGGGAGAAATATCAATAAGCTCAGATATGCAGATGACACCACGCTTATGTCAGAAAGTGAAGAAGAGCTAAAAAGCCTTTTGATGAAAGTGAAAAAGGAGAGTGAAAAAGTTGGCTTAAAGCTCAACATTCAGGAAACGAAGGTCATGGCATCCGGTGCCATCACTTCATGGGAAATAGATGGGGAAACAGTAGAAAGAGTGTCAGACTTTATCTTGGGGGCTCCAAAATCACTGAACATGGTGACTGCAGCCATGAAATTTAAAAGACTCTTACACCTTGGAAGAAAAGTTATGACCAACCTTGATAGTATGTTCTAAAGCAGAGATAATTTTTTGCCAACTAAGGTCCGTCTAGTCAAGGCTTTGTTTTTCCTGTGGTCATGTATGGATGTGAGAGTTGGACTGTGAGAGGGCTGGGCACGGAAGAATTGATGCTTTGGAACTGTGGTGCTGGAGAAGACTCTTGAGAGTCCCTTGGACTGCAAGGAGATCCAACCAGTCCATTCTGAAGGAGATCAGCCCTGGGATTTCTTTGGAAGGAATGATGCTAAAGATGAAACTCCAGTACTTTGGCCACCTCATGAGAAGAGTTGACTCATTGGAATAGACTCTGATGCTGGGAGGGACTGGGGGCAGGAGGAGAAGGGAATGACCGAGGATGAGATGGCTGGATGGCATCACGGACTCGATGGACGTGAGTCTGAGTGAACTCCGGGAGATGGTGATGAACAGGGAGGCCTGGCATGCTACGATTCCTGTGGTCGCAAAGGGTCGGACATGACTGAGTGACTGAACTGAACTGAACTGAGAGTGTCTCATTGTCAATGCTTCTCTCCTAAGACCTGATATTTACTTGTGATTCCCTATATGAAGTGAAGTCGCCCAGTCGTGTCCGACTCTTTGTGACCTGATGGACTGTAGCTCGCCAGGCTCCTTGGTCCTAAGATTTTCCAGGCATAAATACTAGGGTGGGTTGCCATTTCTTTCTCCAGGGAATCTTCCCGACTCAGGAATCGAACCCAGGTCTCCCGAATTGTAGGCAGACGTTTTACTGTCTGCACTACCAGGGAAGCACTATCTATCATAGTGATAAAACAACTAGGAATCTCCCAGATCCTTTTGTTCTTTTGACTTTAGGCATTTTACATCAAAGGAAGGTGTCTCCAACCTACATATCAAAGTCTTCATTTAATAAATGTGTTCTCATTCCATCATATCAGACCTTGAGTGATGAGAAAGAGATCACTGCATTTTAGATAGGTCCAAATAACACAAGATAATAGGGTTCCCCACCCTCATATTACAGATGAGTAAATGAAGTCCCCTTAGAAAGAAGGTGGCCCTATATATACAATGAGTGTTACCCTAGTTTGCAGCAGACACAGAATTAGAAATCTTTTCTTCCAGTAAATGTTTCAAATGAGTGTAACATACATACAAAAACAGACATAGGTCATAGAATTAGAAAACTTGATTCCTGGTCCAGTAGTTTTGCACCTACTTTAACAATATTAATGGTAAGTTATATATGTTTTGTTCTTTATAATTTATTTTACACAGTGCTCACTTATATAATTTTACTTAATCTTCACAATGGCCCTTTTTTATCTCATGTCATGGGTGAGGAGATTAGGTCCAGGCCTCACCCAGGGTCTCAAAGCTGGTCCAGGGGGCCGAGAGAGAGAATTGCTGGGGGAGGCTGAGTGTAGCCCTCGGTACTGCATTCTATGTCGAGTGTGAGGACACTGCTCCTTCTGTTACATGGCAGCCAAGGCAGAGCCAATCACCCAGATTCACAGGGTACAGAAGATCACTCTTGGATTTCAGTCCTGCCACTCGTCAGGTCACCTCTATGGAAAGACATGATGAAATACTTATCCTGATTCTCATCCCAGTTGAAAGTCTTCTTGACACTATTTCTGCTTGTGCTCAGTCCTCTTCATGGAACAAGCTGTCAGTTATCAACATTGTAAATGCACAGGCATCAGATGATCAGTGCATTGTTCAGAGCTGACACATTGGCATATTTAGCCTAAGTCAACAAGCTTTACACTATACCAGAATGGAATTCATTTATTTGAAGAGAAAACTCAACATCTGAGGAGAAGTGCTTCCAAGTCACTTTTTCCTGCAATCAAGTGTTCTAGTGCTGAGCTAGACCCCGTAAGTCATCTTCCCTTGGCCATGGAGTTGCTTCCCGGAAATCGTTTGTGCAGGCGAGCTGAATTGCCATCTGATTGACCCTTTCAGATGATGTGTGAAGTAGCAGAAAAAGTGCTTTTTAGATACATAAAGCTGAAGACTTTATTAGTTTACCAGGCCTACCATACAAAGTACCACAGAACAGGTAGCTTAACAGAAATTTATTTCCTCATGACTCCAGAGGCTAGAAGTCTGAAGTTAAGGTGTTGAGAGGGTTGGTTTCCTCTGAGGTGTCTCTCCTGAGCTTGTGGATGCTGTCTTCTCTTTGTGTCTTCACATGGTCTTTACTCTATGTGAGCCTGTGTCCAGATCTCCTCTTCTTATAAGGACACTAGTACATCAGATTTAGGTCCCGCCTATGGGACTTCATTTCCTGTGGTCATGTATGGATGTGAGAGTTAGACTGTGAAGAAGGCTGAGTGCCGAAGAATTGATGCTTTTGAACTGTGGTGTTGGAGTAGACTCTTAAGAGTCTCTTGGATTGCAAGGAGATCCAGCCAGTCCATTCTGAAGGAGATCAGCCCTGGGGTTTCCTTGGAAGGAATGATGCTCAAGCTGAAACTCTAGTATTTTGGCCACCTCATGCCAAGAGTTGACTCATTGGAAAAGACTCTGATGCTGGGAGGGATTGGGGGCAGGAGGAGAAAGGGATGACAGAGGATGAGGTGGCTGGATGGCATCACCGACTCAATGGGCATGAGTCTGAGTGAACTCCGGGAGTTGGTGATGGACAGGGAAGCCTGGCGTGCTGCGATTCATGGTGTCACAAAGAGCCGGACAAGACGGAGTGGCTGAACTAAACTGAACTGATGGGACTTCACTGGAGAAGGCAATGGCATACCACTCCAGAACTCTTGCCTGGAAAATCCCATGGATGGAGGAACCTGGTGGGCTGCAGTCTGTTGGGTCGTGAAGAGTTGGACACGACTGAGCTACGTAACTTTCTTTTTCACCTTCATTCATTGGAGAAGGAAATGGCGACCCACTCCAGCATTCTTGCCTGGAGAAACTCAGGAACAGGGGAGCCTGGTGGGCTGCCGTATATGGGATCACACAGAGTCGGATATGACTAAAGTGACTTCGCAGCAGCAGCAGCATGGGACTTCATTTCAATTTAACCACCACTTTAAAGACTCTGTCTCTACTTTCTTGGGGATTGGTGGGTTTAGGACTTCAACATATAGAATTTGACAGGACACAGTGCAGCCCATGACAAAGGATGAATGCCTGGCATTCATTTTCTCCTGTGACGAAACAGAAAAACCTGATTGAGATTTTTTGAAGTTTATTCCCTTTATGTCGCCGAAGTTTCATTTTATCTATTAACGTTGTCACCAGATACAACCTTAATGCTATGAGGCCCTCATATCCTAGATCTTGGAGCCTGGACAGGTTTGAACATGTGGAGGAGGCAGTTAGCATCCACATGACCTTGTGTTCCCCAAGATCGCTGAGCCTCGGGTCCTCACCTGTGTGTAGGGTAGGCATTACAGCCTTACTTGGCTTCTTCACCTATTACAGGATTAGATGAGAGAGAAGATACTCAAGTGCTTTGAGACTATGGAACATTTTACAATATAAAACTCGGATCATATTTTCAAAGGCTCTAGGTAATTCTTACCTCCCAATAATAAAATAATATACCCACAATTCTTATAAGCAGCTTTAGAGATTAATTAAATTATATATTTAATAATTAGTTTTTAAGCAGATAATACATCTTATACTATACAATTCAAAAATTTAATTTTTAATATAGGCTTCATAATTTTATAAATAAAAAAAAAATCTTCCTGTCATCACACAGCTCCTGCCCCAGGGTAGAGCCCCAGCACCATTGTTGAGTGTTACTGTTGACATGTTCTGTGCATCATTAAGGACATGTGCATATGTGGCTTTTCTGTTTTTAAGCACAAATAATAGCTATCACGTGCATTTTTCATTACATATAATGACTCTGGGCTTCTTTAAGGATAAAATCAGAAAAGTCACAAAGGAACTCCCACATAATTTGTTTTCTTCATATAAGCCATGTGATGCTGCTACTTTCCTGGACTGAGGGGTCATGTCTTTCAGCAGCGTCATAATCACACCAACACTTAGCTCAGCATGTTTCCAACCTGCAGTTTGTAGTATCACTTAGTTGCTATGAGATAGGTCATTGTATCACTTCACAATGAGGCAGTTGGTGTAGAGAGTAAGAGATTCTCCCAAGGTCAGCAGTATCCCAGGGGTGGAGCTGAGCCTCAGCCTCTCTATCCCAGGCTCCGCCCATCTTCGAAGACTCTGCCAGCAAGCATTCAGTCATCTCAACTCCCTTCATAACCCACCCTGAGAAAAGATGCCTTCTCTCACTTGTGTTGTTAGCCAGAGTGTGGTCTCCACCAGGGTAACAGGTGAGAGATAGAGAGGTCAGATAAAGGATTTTATACACAGGAAGCTTGTTTTTAGTATTCAGTTTCAAGTTGATAATGAAATGAAGACCATTTTGGTTCAAAGTTGCCAATAATAACATTTTCTTTTTAAAAATTATGTTGAGAAGACTTTTGGGGAAAGAAAACAGGTGATTTGTGGAGGACTGTCAAGCATAGAAAGTAGAATGTATTTCCTTTTGTTCTTTGCTCTTTTTAGTTTCATCAAGAGAGTACAGAAAGCGCCCTACCTATTGACCTTCAAGTGGTAAACTCTGAAAGATGCACACGTGCATTCACACCGAAGAGCTTCACGACACCGGAAGTGGAAAGAGGATTATCTCTACTTAAGGAGGCATTGTTAGATTTGAAGTTACGGAATTCAAATGTAGAACAATACACAAAGGTTGCAGCAGTCTTTGAGTATGCAATCAAGTGCTGCGGAGTCATCTATGAGAAGGAAAAAGGAGATACTGCCCAGACAACACTGGATCATACTGATGAACCAGAAATCATCAATGTTGAAATTGAATCAAGCGATGAGTCAGAACCTGAGTCATCAGTGTCAGTGAGTGAAACCCCAGCTTGTGTTCCACCCTCTATAGCTGATGATCCTTCAGCTCCTCCATCTCCCACCTCCTGTCAGTAACTCTTCTTGCCTGTTCACTCGGTGCCAGCCCTGCATGCCACCTCTTGTACTATATTTCTGTACTTTTTGAGGTATTGTGGCATAAAATTAAACTTTTTAAAAGTTAGTGTTTGTTTCTTACATATTATTATGTGGGAAAAAAGTGTTATAATAATAGCTCAACTGGAATTCCATCACCTCCACTAGCTTTGTTCACAGTAGTGCTTTCTAAGGCCCACTTGACTTCACATTCCAGGATGTCTGGCTCTAGGTGAGTGATCACACGATCGTGATTATCTTGGTCATGAAGATCTTGTTTGTACAGTTCTCCTGTATATTCTTCCCTCCTTTTCTTAATATTTTCTGCTTCTGTTAGGTCAATACCATTTCTGTCCTTTATCGAGCCCATCTTTGAGTGACATGTTCCCTTGTTATCTATAATTTTCTTAAAGAGATCTCTCGTCTTTCCGATTGTGTTGTTTTCCTCTATTTCTTTGCATTGATTGCTGAGGAAGGCTTTCTTATCTCTTCTTGCTATTCTTTAGAACTCTGCATTCAGATGCTTATATCTCTCCTTTTCTCCTTTGCTTTTTGCTTCTCTTCTTTGGACAGCTATTTGTAAGGCCTCCCTGAACAGCGTTTTTGCTTTTTTGCATTTCTTTTCCATGGGGATGGTCTTGATCCCCCGTCTCTTGTAAAACGTCATGAACCTCCGTCCATAGTTCATCAGGCACTGTGTCTATCAGATCTAGTCCCTTAAATCTACTTCTCACTTCCACTGTATAATCATAAGGGATTTGACTTAGGTCATACTGAATGGTCTAGTGGTTTTCCCTACTTTCTTCGATTTAAGTCTGAATTTGGCAATAAGGAGTTCATGATCTGAGCCACAGTCAGCTCCTGGTCCTGTTTTTGCTGGCTGTATAGATCTTCGCTATCTTTGGCTCCAAAGAATATAATCAGTCTGATTTCGCTGTTGGCCATCTGGTGATGTCCATGTGTAGAGTCTTCTCTTGTGTTCTTGGAAGAGGGTATTTGCTATGACCAGTGCATTCTCTTGGCAAAACTCTTTTAGCCCTGCTTCATTCTGCATTCCAAGGCCAAATCTGCCTGTTACTCCAGGTGTTTCTTGACTTCCTACTTTTGCATTCCAGTCCCCTGTAATGAAAAGGACATCTTTTTTGGGTGTTAGTTCTAAAAGGTCTTGTAGACCACCCAAATAGATTCTCCCTATTCTCCCTGTCCTGCCCTTTTAGAAATACTGTCCAAGTTATAATGTTACTGAGAAACCTTGTGTACATATGGGTTTGTTTCTGCTGATTAACAGGTTTTGGATTCAGGGAGACTGGAAGAACATGATGAACCATTTGTTTTGCTGCAGAATAGAGACAGCCTGTTTTATGAAGTGGTGCAACAAGTGGGCGAGGCGGAGGCTGCTGCAGTCCCTGAAAGAGCAAAAGAGGTGAGCTTGCTGCCAGGAAAGTGAAAGTTGCTCAGTCATGTCCACTTGCTGTTGAACCTATGGACTGTAGCCCACCAGGCTCCTTTGTCCAGGGGGTTCTCCAGGCAAAGAATATTGGAGTGGGTTGCCGTTTTCTTCTCCAGGGGATCTACCCCATTGAGGGGTCAAACCTGGGTTTCCTAATTTGCAGTCAATTATTTACCATGGAGCCACCAGGGAGGCCTGCTGCAGGGAGTTGTAATTAAAGTTCCTCTCCACGGTTCACTCCTCATGATCTTGCATCAGTGGTCTGGTAACAAGCACTCTGTGCCCTTAGAAGCCTCCAGAGACAAAGCTTTATGACTGGACCTTAAAAGCACACAACAGGTGGAAGATGGATCTGCTGAGAATCTCCAGCAGTTTTGGGTTGGGGTACAGGATGCTTGCCAGCTCAGGTGCCTGAGAGATTTCAAAGGCACACCTTTGAACTCTGGGTTCAGAATCTCATAAACCATGGGATATTCTCATTTGGCAAACCCTTTACATTTCATTCTGATTGGTGCTCATTTATGATTATCATTTGTGATGCAAATCCTATCAGGGAACATTCAGAACATTTGAGAGTTTGAAGGAAAACATTTGGAATATTTTGCGTCTAGGAAGATCTACCAGGGAAAAGTGTAGATCTCTTCTGTTTTCTAATGTTTAAGGAAGACTTCTACATGATACTGTCACTTTCTCTCTAATACTTTGTTGTTTAGAATTAGGTCCAATTACTCCTTTAAGTTTCCTCTACCTTCTGAAAGCTGAGATTGTCTTCAGGATGTGCCAGGAATTAACAGTACCTTTACACTGTAGTCTGAATTGTGCTTTAAGATTTATAAAGCACTTTCACAGAGATGAAGTATGTGAAGCACTAAGGACTGTGCATGGTGTGAAGAAGGTGCTCGGTGGGTAATATTCAGGTTATGTGGTATCTTCCTAACAAAGGTGAGGTGGTAGCGTCTCATCATAAAAATCTGGTAACTGAAGTCTGGTCTAAGGGACTTATCCATTGTTATGCAGCCACCTGTAATTCTTTCTAGAATAAGGTGGGAATGGGATCAACGGAAGAATGGAGGGAGGGAGGGAGGGAAGGTCTGACATTCTTGCCCCTTGAGATGCATGCATTGACTGAGGTGGGAAGAGGCTTACAACTCTGTGGTGAGGCTACCCATCCAAACTTTATCTTAGGGCAGTAAACTATGGGTACATTTTCTTTATTCATACTTTTCTGCATTCCCCAGATTTTTACTTGTAAGTAAATTGAAATTACTACTGTAATATTCAGAATATCAAGTGGAGAAAGTATGTCCCAGTATCTAACAGTACTTTTTACAAAAAGTTTATCTAAAATGTAGCCTAAGTTCCCTCTGTTTCTGTGTCACCTCATTCTTCCTCCTTAGGATTGAAGAAATGAAAAGCTGCACCTTCTCCTTTTCAAAGGATAAGAAGTTGTCCAGGGTAACAGAGCTGGCTAAAGAGTTGGCAGAGTTAGAGTTTAAATATTGGTTTAGGGCTGACAAAGTCTGTGAATTGAACTTTTTGTAATTACTCATATCTTATGCAAATGTAGAGAAAATAAACTTGGAGCCCTATTTATTTTTTTTTTTTTTATTAAAGCCTGCGGAGCAACCCAAGACGGGCAGGTCATGGTGGAGAGGTCTGACAGAACGTGGTCCACTGGGGAAGGGAAAGGCAAACCACTTCAGTATTCTTGCTTTGAGAACCCCATGAACAGTGTGAAAAGGAAAAATGATAGGATACCAAAAGAGGAACTCCCCAGGTCAGTAGGTGCCCAATATTCTACTGGAGATCAGTGGAGAAATAAGTCCAGAAAGAATGAAGGGATGGAGCCAAAGCAAAAGTAATACCCAGTTGTGGATGGGACTGGTGATAGAAGCAAGATCCAATGCTGTAAAATGCAATATTGCATAGGAACCTGAAATGTCAGGTCCATGAATCAAGGCAAATTGGAAGTGGTCAAACAAGAGATGGCAAGGGTGAACATCGACATTCTGGGAATCAGCAAACTAAAATGGACTGGAATGGGTGAATTTAACTCAGATGAGCATTATATCTACTACTGCGGGCAGGAATGCCTCAGAAGAAATGGAGTAGCCCTCATGGTCAACAAAAGAGTCCAAAATGTAGTACTTGGATGCAATCACAAAAACGACAGAATGATCTCTGTTTGTCTCCAAGGCAAACCATTCAATATCACAGTAACCCAAGTCTATCCCCCAACCAGTAACACTGAAGAAGCTGAAGTTGAACGGTTTTATAAAGACCTACAAGGCCTCTTAGAACTAACACCCAAAAAAGATGTCCTTTTCATTATAGGGGACTGGAATGCAAAAGTAAGAAGTCAAGAAACACCTGGAGTAACAGGCAAATTTGGTCTTGAAATGCGGAATGAAGCAAGGCAAAGACTAATAGAAAATGCACTGGTCGTAGCAAACAACCTCTTCCAACAACATAAGAGAAGACTCTACACATGGACATCACCAGATGGTCAACACCAAAATCAGATTGATTATATTTTATGCAGCCAAAGATGGAGCAGCTCTAAACAGTCAACAAAAACAAGACCAGAGCTAACTGTGGCTCAGATCATGACCTCCTTATTACCAAATTCAGACTTGAATTGAAGAAATTTAGGGAAACCGCTAGACCATTCAGGTATGACCTAAATAAAATCCCTTATGATTATACAGTGGAAGTGAGAAATAGATTTAAGGGCCTAGATCTGATAGATAGAGTGCCTGAT